>VWZU01017030.1:252156-274740 GCA_013397095.1 Sterrhoptilus dennistouni | reverse complement strand
GCATCGGCCGAGCTCACCGCGGCTCCCGGCCCGGTCCGGACTGCGGGGCTCAGCCCGGCGGCCTCACGGAACGCGGGGCCCGGGGCAGCAGGTGAGCGGCACAGGAGGCGTGAGGCGGCGGAGAGGAGACGGGAAGGATGCCCGGCATGGTCCCGCTGTCCCGACTGCCACCATCCTCAGCCAGCCCACGCCGACACGTTCCCAGAGCCAGACTGCTGCTGTCATCCTGGCGTGTTCAAATGCCTCCATTACTCATCAAGAACAAAGTAGGACTATCTAGTAAATGAAAAACCACCACATGGCACTGTCCCCTGCATCTTACTGATGGCTGCTTCCTCTTCCACTTTTCAGAGGCTGCTGTCCATGTCTGCAGCAAAGCAGAAATCCTGCAGCTCATGCGAGGCAGCTCCGGATCAGCAGAGAAAGCCTGGGCTGCAAACGCTGGTCAGCTTTGGAGAGGAGTGGTAAACATCCCCAAGCGACTAGAATACTCGGGGTTCCCCCAGAGCACAGGAGAAGGCTGCAGATCTCAGAGTGGGAGATGGGCAGGTCCTGCCCGGGACAGCAGACACGAGTCTCGCCTCCTCCAGGGATGCACAAACCGGATTCCCAGACGGACCATCCCTCCAGCCAGCGCACCGTGCACGGCACTGACAAACGAGTCACAATTCGCAGGTTCTCTGCCCAGTTCCGACACTAACTCTCTGCACAGCCTCCCCTACGTGCCTCTCCTCAGCCAGAGAGGTGGCCGTGACCCTCTCACTGCCAAAGGATCCAGCAGATGTCAAGCAGCATTACTGCTGGGCTTGGCTAACAAGGAGCACGGTCACCTAAGGCCAGCAGGGTCCCTTCTTCCTTCCAGAGCAAACTGGTCCCCAGTGTGCCCTGGGGACAATGGCACCAGCTCACCAGCCACTCTGGCAGCAGAACACCTCTGCCTGTCCCACCTTCCCTCCTTAGCAGAGGACATGCAGACCCCCTTTCCCTTGACGTCTGCAAACAGCGCTCTGGATTTAGCACATTTTGCCTCATTTTTGCCTCCCCCATTCCCCCCACCAGCGGTTTGAAGTTTTCTCACCCTTTTCTGGCAGGTGCCATGCAGAGAGACAAGCTCGCTGTCCTTGATCTGCTTTTCAGGGCTTCTATAAAGTAGGGCACCAGCATCAACCCAGCGTCAGGTTTTTGATACATTGCTGGACTAGCCAAAAATAATAACAGGCAGCTTCAGTCAATCTTCTTCTCAAATCTGCAGCAGCAGCAGCAGCACAGGGGTCCTTTGTGTAGCGGAGCAAGAATACGGTGCCTGCCCAGCCTGGTCAGCAATCCAGAACCATTCCTGCCTCCCAGCCAGGCTCCTCACATGGAGCTCCTGCCTTGTGGGGTCCCCTTCCCCAGAGCCATCCGTGTTTTGCTCTCTCTATTTCCTTCAGCAGCTTATCTCCGTGGCTGCCGTGAAATGCTAAGGTCAAGTTACAGTTTTACCAACCCCTTTATCTCCCTGGCAAGGCACGAGAAGGCAGAACCTGAACTTTGGAACGAGCCTTCGCACCTGCAGTGGGTGGAGAGCAGAGCAGACCCAAGGCAGTGGGAGAGGGAGAATTCAGGTTCTCTCTGCCCCCCAGCACTGCAACAGTCTCTGCTGCACATTCAGACACTTTATTAGGATACTCTGGAATGAAGTACTGAACCCATCAAGCCTGCACTGGCTCCGTTGGGAACTGTGGCAGCTCCAGGTGACACAAGGACCCAGCACAGCTCTGCTACAGCTTCCACATGGTAGCAAAGACCAGCAGGACCCAGCGAAAGAGCTCTGTCTGCTGGGAACTGCCCAGCTGAATTCCCCCTGTCCCAAACCTGAAATTCCAGATAGTTGGTCTGAGCAGGACTGGGAAGTGAGCCAGGCATCAGGGGATGAGGTAACGTTTGACCTTGGAGCCTGTGGGACTGTCATGCTGCACATTGACTCTCCACACTCACCTCAGCAAATGACAACTGTGTTTTCCCATAGTGACATAGGGAGTGTCACTGTGCCCCTGTCCCATTGATCACTCCGGGGTTGGGCTGGTGTCTAAAACACACAAACTTGTTGGGATGCGGATCTGGAATGCACAGGCCATTCCTTGCTCCCTCCCTGGTCTCTGTACAGGACACCCCTGTGGCTCAGGAGGTACAGAGAGAAAACAAAACTCTGCAGAGCAGGGCCTTGGGGACTGCTCTGACCCCGTCCCCAGGGAGTGCCAGGCAGTGAAGGAGCCACATTCCACTGACTCAGTGTTCAAATACTGCTGCAGGGAGCATTTACTGCCACCAAGAAGAACTTGTATATCAAAGTCTCAGCTCATTTTGTCCAGGCCCGGGTTTATCCAGGTTCCTTCCAGTGAAGTCATAGCTCACTCCTCGTGTGCTCAAGGTGTTGTTTCCCTGCAGACAGCTGTTCCCTGTCTGCAGCAGGTGATACAGAGGTCTATGGCACAGTCAGAGCTGTGACTGCCCCTGCAGTGCTGGCACTGTCCCCGGGCACTGTGTGTGACCTCCACCACACCCCTTCTCCACATTTACACCTCCTGTTCCCGACAGCACCACCCACCCTGCTCACTGCTCAACAAATGGCATTTGTGAAAGGAAAGCCACTGTGTCCAGTCAAGGCAGGTAAAGAGTATTTTTCCACAGGTTGTTACAGGAAGTTTTCCATTCCCAGTTATTATTTGTATATAGTCCCCTTTTCTTGGGTCATGTTTTCTCCTCTGGTCCCAGCTTTGCCTCCAACCCTCTGGGCAGCAGCCTTTCCACACTCCAGCATGTTTACTTTTCAGAGCTATTAAACCCAGATATCTCTCACTTTTTATTGACTGTGAAGCCAGTGCTTTGTGCTTTATGACCACACTGTCTACCACTGGGAAACAAACAATTTCCTAATAACCTCAAGGATTGTGATTATCCAGATCTACTCCAAATTTACAGTAACCACAGATAGTGGTTGATGTCATAAATGCACTTGTTTTATAAAGTTTGAACAATCCCATATTCCAGCACAATTAACATTACAATGCATGGGTTTGCACAGCTGACTGGCTGGTACTGGATTGCTGCTTTTCCATGTATTGACCCCCAAAGCTGAGCTGCAGTGATGGGGCAGAGCTGACTTGAGCACCCCTGAAAAATGGGGCACTGTTTCAATAGTGTTTACACTGCAAGAATATTTCACTCTGCCTCCAGCCCCCTTTCACAGCACCCAGACAGTGCATCTGACTGGCCAATTTCTCTTTCTGCTTATAATTAGCTTCACTTTTCTGCTCTCTTGGATAAGCATTAGACTTTCCTCTAGGAATGTAATCCCAATCCACAGGAAACCTGTCTTTACTGAGATGCCACTCATCTTTTCTGCAGGTTTTATTTAAAACAGAACACTGTTATTAGCAGCAGATTTTTCGAAACCTTTTTTGTGAGGTCCCATTCCTGCAAACATCCAATATCATTCTGTGCGATTAGTCTCGCTTCAGAGACACCACTTAACATTCAACCACAATTTGAGCCAAGGCATTTGCAGGAGTCAAGGTTTGAATTTCAAATCTAAACTACAGAGGGGTACCAGGGGCAAATGACTTTGAGCCTGACAAACACAAATAGATGTTTTAGCATCTAAGCTACATTTTCCTGTGATTTGTCCTTCTGTCTAACAATACTGGCCTGTATAATGGCTTCAGTTTAATAGGGAAGAGCTGACTCTGGAGGCTGAATGATGTTCAACAAAATGATGTTCTTAAAAAGCCATATCCAAAGAATGCAAAATTTATAATCAGAATAAAGTTGGGAAAATATTATTTTGCTGCTGCTGAACTTCCCTTAAAGAAAAAAGAAGAAAAGCTCGAAGCATTTTAGAGTTTGTTTGTGGTTTTTTATCCATAGCTGGCACCAGGATATAAAGCTAATTTCTTCCAATTGCTATCTGCCTTTTAGCCAGATAGATTTTAGTGTCTTCTAGGGATGGGTAAAAAGCACATCCTTCTCATGGGAACCTTATTTTCAGATGAAATGAGAGGTTCTTTTTTTATGGCTTTTTCTGGGAATGACCCCTTTGTTTCCCCCGGAGCAGTGTGAGGCACAGCTCTGCACCAAACCCAGGTCAGCCCCAGGGACCTTGTTGGACCATCTTGACTCTCACCATTCCAGACTCCACGAGCAGGGATTAAACTTGGCAGTACTGGGGTTCACTGCATCACTTCTCCAGCTCATTTTTTTAAGTGCAAGTATCATTACTGCATTCTCCATGCAATGCCAAAGGCTGCTACTTCCAGAGCTGATGTAAAAATTGTTATTAAAACTTACAAACTGTGAAAAAACTCTTAAAAAAAAAAAGTCCAAATCCTGGCACTGCCCTAAATTAAATTACAGCCAGGAGCTGCCAGGGGTACCTGGATAAGCACAGAGCCAGGCGTGCGTGCAGTCCTTATCCACAGCCCACACCTGCTGCTCCCTCCTGGAAGTTTCACTAATGAACACAGTGTACAGCCCAGAGGATTTCAGATAAGGGAAAGGTCAGGGTGAAGACTCAGGAGTGAAGAACAGATTGAGCGGGGTTCATAAATGAAAACCCCATTTTAAATCTAAAATTAATTTTTTCAATAAATTAGGGCAAGTGAGCTTTCCTCCAGCTCAGACAATGCAGCTTTCCCTGGATATGGACCACTGGTGGGAGGAGGAAGCACGTGTGCTCAGGAATCAATGCTAATACCCTCAAAAATTAATCTCTGAAAATTGCTTCAATGGAATAGAAACGGTTTCATATAAATCTCTGTATAGCAAGAGCTGACAGAATATCACAGTGATACCTGGAGTAGGTATAGAATGAAAAAAACCAGGTTTTGTCTTTTCTTGCACAGGGTTGGTGTGGCTGCTCTGCCTTTGTGTGGCTCAGTTTCCCCTGCAGACACGGGCAGGGGCATGAGGGAGTCTGTGAGAGCTGCCAGGGTCTGCTCAGAGCCAGCTGGGGTTCCACAGGATGGATGTGGCTTCCCCAAGATGGAAACACTGCCTATTCCACTGAAAGGTGGCTTGGATTTCAGCCTGCAGCCAGGATTGCTCTCTCCAAGGAAAGGAGGCTGGGCACTTTCTGCAGCCACGAGGAGCGTGTTGCACTCGGGATGTGTCTGGGAATGCCAATGTCTGTGCACACTGGGCCTTCTGTTACCTGCAGGACCGAGCCAGCCACGGTGGCAACAAGCTTTGCAGATCTAAATCAGTCCTCAGAAGAACAGAGTGTCTCAGCCCGGCTGAATAATGCATTAATTAAAAGAAGACAATGAGCAGCGTGTCAGCTTTGCTGCTGACAGTTCACCCGGGGAGCTGCAGCCCCCGTGGCTCCACCTGAGCCCTGCCCTGCTGAGCTTGAGGGGCTCCTGTTGCTCCTGCCCTGAGCACCCAGCCCACAGCTCGGCACAAAGCCTGGGAAAGGACCCAGAGCCTGGCTGCCAGCAAAAGGAGGAGCTGCAAAGCCATTCCTGGAAATGCCAGACAGTCCAGACCCAGGAAATCAGCCTGACCAGAAACCCTTTTAACCAGGGGACGAGGAGATTCCTGAATGACTTCTCCCCATGAATATCTCCACCCTCATCTTCTAAACAAGGGAGCCAGAGGAGAGCTTGACCCAAAGCTTCACCCTGTGGAAGGGAATGGAGGCAGGAGCAGAGGCAGGTGTGAGCCCCAGTTCAGGAGCTGTACAGTAGAAGCAACCTCCTTTTCTAACCAAGCTATTTTAAATCAATCTAGTTAGACAGATGCAAAGCACTGACACAGATGCACTGAAACTGGTTTGATCCTTGCCTGAACAGGATTAACTTGCCTCAGTTATTAACCAAATTAAACCCAGCTCATCATCATTGCAAAAATGACTGTATTTTACACTCACAGTTGTACAGAATTTTTGTAGACAGAACCTGGAAGGATTTTCCTTTGTGACAGATGTTCAGGGTCACCACAGAGCTCCCCACAACCCAGCCCAGCCTCAGTTAACTCCCTGAGGTAACCTGTGCCTGTCTCACCTGCAACTTTACTCCATTCTTAATGTGCAAACCTTCATTTTAGGCCATTAGCCTGTACTGATCACAGGAAGAGGTAAAACTGCTCAGCCACACTAAGAGCCTGAGTTGATGTAAAGTAGATTCAGTTTAAATAAACAGAGTTGCACAGACCCCTTCTTTTCTGCTGGGGTTCATTCCTTACTCACAGTCCTGGCTCTGCCTTTTCCACTCACCCCCACTGGCACTGCTCTGCAGTTCCCAGCTCTGCAGGGTTAAATCTGCAGAGCAGAGCCCCAAAATTCTTATTTTACTTTCTTCTGAGAAAATGCACAATGTTTGGATCTGGTTTAGATTTTGTTCTTGTATTTAATTTCTCAAAACACCAATTTCCACAAATATTTTTTACTTCCTCTGATGGAATATAAAGCCATCGTCCAAGTGAGAAGAGCCAACAATCCCCTCTGCCCTGCTGCCCATCCGCTGAACTGCTGCTATGCCACTGCACTAAACCACTTTTTCTTATCCTGACAGATGCTAAGCTTAGGTCAAATCCCTGGGAATATGCAGGGCCAGCGTATGTTCTCATAAACAAAACTGCAATCTGCTCCTGAGCTGATGAGGCTGCCCTGGATTTACACCGTGCCTGGAACTGATGTACAGCTCCATGGTGGTGCCTGCACAGAACTCCCAGGTGCTGTGGGCAGCAAGGAAGCCAGAGAGGGGAGTAGGGGGTGCTGGCCTGGGTGGGCACAGCCCGGGAATGTCCCATCCCAGAGCTGGGGATGAGCGTGGCTTACCTCCCTCTGGTGACATGCTGCTCCTCCTGTCCCTGCCTGGATCCAGGACAGGGCCTGGCTGCCTTTATCTACCATTCCAGGGCACCAAAACTGAAAGTACCAAGTGAGTTTCCAAATGAGCAACCATGCTCTAAACGGAGAAAAAGCAAAGTCCATCCTGGTCCGGACCAGTCCCAGCTGCTTCCTGCTCCATCACAAACAGCCTCTGATGTCACCATCCTGCACCAGCAGCATTAAAGCCTAAAGTGCTTTCATGAAACAACTGGAGCTGTTTGAAAAGGACATTCTGTGTGGCCCTGGATGGTACTGTCCTCTCCAGGAGAGCAGCCCCAGCCATCTCCTGATGTCCCTGTCACAGAGGGGGAGACAGAGCAGGATCAGAGACCACAGGCACAGCTGAATTCCAGGGATTTAAATGAAACAATTGAGTGAAAGGGGAGCTCATTTCAGCAAAAGCTGTGCCACCTCCTCAGCCAGGAGCCCAGCCAGGAGCCCAGTCACTGCCCCACACAGCTGTCCCCTGCCCGGGCTGCTGCTCAGGGGTCCATGGGGCTGTGCCCATGCAGAGGTGGGGGATACCCACCTTGTGCCCATGCAGAGCCGTGGGGTGCCTACTCTGTGTCCATGCAGAGCTGTAGGGGATACCCACCCTGAGCCCATGCAGAGCTGTAGGGGATACCCACCCTGAGCCCGTGCAGAGCTGTAGGGGATACCCACCCTGTGCCCATGCAGAGCTGTAGGGGACACCCACCCTGTGCCCATGCAGAGCTGTAGGGGACACCCGCCCTGTGCCCATGCAGAGCTGTGGGGTGCCCACCCTGTGCCCCTGCAGAGGTGGGGGATACCCATCCTGTGCCCGTGCAGAGCTGTGGGGTGCCCACCCTGTGCCCCAGCCAGAGCCCACGTGGGGCTGCCAGGGTGGAATGGCCCCGGGACCTCACCCAGTGCCACTCCTGGAGCTCTCCCCACAAGCAGCAGTTCTGTCCCTCCCGCCCATTAGTCTCAAAGCAGGCACAAAGCTGCATTTCCTGTCAGCAGCCCCGGAGTCCCTGCTCTGCCCTGCTGTGTTTGCAGCTCCCTGACTCCATCCCCCAGCCCAGGACAAGGCTGCCGGCTCCCGATCCCAGCCCCGCAGAGGAATGGGATTCACTGCGGGGCTGTGCGTGCCCGGCCAGGGCTGCCTCTCCAACCTACAGCTCTTGCAAAATCCAGATGCACCAGCAGCTGCCACACAGAATATGGAAAATTTGGGAAAAGCTGCCAAGTGCCTTGTCTGTTAAGTGCCTACAACACTCACATCCGTGTTACAAATGATGGGATAATAACTTAAGATTTTTCGCTTGTGGATTTTTTTTTTTAGCTTTGTTTTTCTTAAAGTGATTGGAGATGGAGGAATGTGTTAGCTCAGTGCCTGGGCAAAAATCAGTTTCAGTTCTGAGAGCTGCAAGGATGCAGCAGAGGACTGAATGTTATATCCAAGTCTGAACGTTGTGGTTTGGGAGAAGCCAATAAAAACCTCCCTGCACTAGGTTGATGTGCAGTTCCTGAGAACAGTCTTGGCCTGCCTTTGACATGTGGCTTCCCTTATGCCATCCCTTAAGCACTTTATTACTTTATACACTTAAGAAACAAAACAACTTTTTAATTCTTTTGCCTATAGAAGTGTGAAAGCAACTTCTTCCTAAATGCAGTGAGATCCCAAGTGGAGCCAGGAAGCCACTTGAGTTGTGCACCATAAACACTTCCACAATGTGAATTAATAAGTTTCTCGGAGGATTGGGAAGTGTGCCACATGCAGCATTTCTGAGTCCACAGCCCTTTTATCTAAGTTGCTTTTTTCCTTTATCCTTGTCTCCCTCCATGACAGTTTGGAGATTTTTGGCATCCAAACTGCAGCCTGGCTTGTCAAGCTAAACATCAACTGAGCCTTTATATGTACGTGAGAAATGAGAATAGAGACAAAAATAGTTATTAACTCTGCTTTTAGAATACTGAACAAGCAAAATGGCTGTGTGCCAGTTAAAGGCAGGCTTTGGAGCAGTTCTGATCCACATCTGTTTAGCAGTGGCCAGCATGGATGGCCATGGGGGAGTTTCTGGGGCTGGATGGGGGAGTTTCCCCCTCTGCACGGTTCTGTCACCCTGATGGTGCTGTGTTGGGGCAGTGACCACATCAGCAGGTGCCAAGGGACAAGTTTTACATTGAAGACTTGGTGCTGCTGCACTGTCTGCACCCCGGGGGGAGAGGAGCTGCTCCTGGAGCACATCAGTGGGTTCAGCTCCTGCTGAGAGCGCTCCGGGCGCTGGGATGGCTCCGTGGTGCAGATCCAAGCATGGTGTGTGGGGACAGTGGGGACAGTCACCTCCCAATCCGCCTTGTGACACTGGAAGGGGTCCTCTCGGAGCCCTCAGCATTCCAAGGAGGAGCCAAGTCCATCCCTTGGCTCTCAGAGGGCTGGAGTGTCTGCAGGGTCTCTGCTTCCAGCACAGTGACGTTCCTTCCCTCAATCACAGCCACACAAACTGTTTCTCAGAGATGCTCCCAGCTTGCTGCAAACACGAAAACAAGTTTGGAAAGACTGGGAACACTGGACTCCATTAAAAAGAGGCAATCCAGGCCAAGGCTGAGAGAACAGGAATGTGACCCAGCGGGACAGCCTTGGCTTGCAAATGGCTCATGGACAAAGCTCGCTCTCTCCCTTGCTTTTCACCATTGCCAAGCAGTGCCTTGCTCCCTTTATTCTGGCAAGTGTCTTTGGTAAAATGTACAAGAATTTCTCTCCATGGAGGGAATTTTAGAGGAGAAAATGGAAAACGGTGCTGGGTGACCAGCTGGAGTTCAGCAAGGTGCTGGAACAAAGTCCTGCAAGGCTGTTATGGATGGCACAACACCCAGGCCAGGACTGCAGGATGCTGCAATACCTGTGCCACACTTCAAATGGAATTTTAATTATAAATAGGGATAATAGACATGGCCCAGATCCTCACTCACTGCCTAGTGTCTTCCCCACACTTTGAAAACAAGCCACTAAAATCAGAGATGTTCAGCTCCCCATTACAAGACTGCTAAAAACTCCAGCTCCTTTAGTAATTACTATAAAATACTTTCAGGCAGTTTTTAAAGGCATTAGTGAGATAAAATGAAGAAAAGAAATACTGCTGTTAAAGGTATTCCCCTTATCATCCAGCCACTTTATTTTAATGAGGTTTATTTTACTTGTGCTATTTGCTTTGTCACACAGTGCAAGTCTCTGAGTATTTCTGGGTGAGATAAATGACTTTGGAGCAGGTGGGGCTGGCAGAGCTGTGGGCTGGTGGATGCCAGCCAGGCTGGGCACGCTGGAAAGGCTGTTGTCACTCATGGCCTGTGTCACAGTGGGCAAGCAAAGGCTCTGCTGCCATCCCAGCACAGCTCTGAGGGCTGCAGATCAGAGGGTTCAGAGGGAGCCTCACGCCGATCCCACGAGTGGGAGCACAGCTACAGGAGCTTTATTTATGGTGATATTAAATATGCAACAATCATTCCCCAACATCAGAGTAATAAACATCACTGCTCCATCTGATCTGGAATCAGCAAGCATGCTTCTCACATTCACAGGGAGAGACAAAATGCTGAATTATTTATGCTTTGACTATGAACAAATATAGAGAAAATAAGTGAGCTTGGTACAATGCAGCAGAGCAGATTCAGGGCAGATTATTGTACATCCTTCAATCAAAACAGACTCTCTCATTACTCTAAACAATTGTTTCTCCTCCAAAAAAAGTGGGTTAAGGCAGTCTAATAAGGGATAAGCAGGATGATTTTGGGTAAGTTTTTTAGATCTGACTACCCAGGTACAGCCCCTCTCAATCACTGAATGTAAATTGGGACTCAGCACCAGGCACAGCAATTGCACAGGAAAGCAGGGGCTGACTGACTTCCCAGGACATGGGAAAATCCATTTAGCTGGTAGGAGAAAATGTATTCCCAACTGTGTTCTACAAACTCTTTCTAAACCTAAACAATTCGATGTGGTCACCAAGTACCAAAGCAGCAAACACAAAATTGGGCCATTCTGCCTCATATTTGCACTTCTCCTCAGGAGCCATACTGAGACAGGCTTTTGTGGGAAGCACAGGAGTTCTCTGAACGTGGAGTGTGTGGCTGTGCTGAGTCTCAGCCCTGCCACAGAAGGATTTTAAATGTCCCAGGAAGCTCTGTCATTAAATGAATGAAAGGAGAATACTCCAGAGCTGCACAGACACCTTCCTACTTTCCATATAAATGCAGGATCACTATTACACCTTCCACTGCCCTGAGACCTGCAGCCAGAATTAGCTGATGTTTGCCGTGCCCTGCTGACATTTCAAGCTTGGCAGGAATAAAAATCCACAGCAAAAGTGGTGCAACTGCAGGAGGAATGACAAGAATTCTGGGACAGGAATGCCCTCAGAGCCTGATTTTCAGCAGCCACATCAAGCCCTTTGCTACCCACATGTGTGTGCATGTGATAGGGAAGGGGATGAGATGGGAAAGAGGGGATGAGAGCTGTCCTTCAATTTCTCAACAGTTTCTTAACTTAAATCCTTCATTCTGAGCATAAGTACTAAATCAGGCTCAAGGAAGGAAAAACTTAATTAATCAGAGGTAGCCAAGTTCAAAGTGCGCCTGGGGTCGGCTTTATTACTCTCCTTCACTTTGGAGGTACAGGGTTTATGGATAATCTCTGTCTGCTGCAGAATGACAACTATGTGGTGCCGAGTATTATTTCCTGGCAGTAACTAAATTTGAAGGTCTCCTTTCCTTCCACTCATCCTTTTAAAGTTTAATATTGTCACTGAAATATAACCGAGGGCCATATATAGCACAAGGGTTTAAAATACCCTGCCCAGCCTGGTGACACCTGCTTCCAGCTCCACTCGTACCTTGCAGACTCCCCTCACCAAGGCTTTTGGTCCCAGTGAAACTGGGAATTACTGGAGATGAGAGAGGGGCTGTGTGGTGCCCTGAGGTAACAGCCCTCTGTCATCTGCTTACTGAGCACCTCCACATCCACAACTCTGTGCTCAGCCCAGGGAACTGTATCATCATAAAAAACACTTGGTTATCTCCATAAGAAACACGCCATAGATAGAATCGGAATTTAACCAATGCCAACAGCCACCCATTACCTGATCAAACACCAGCAGTGATAACGCCATCAAAAGCAGAATCAGGTGTTTGTGGAGCACCCCCTTGGCAGAACCAGTCTGCAGAGCTGCCCCCACACTCTGCACCAGCCCAGGGACTCAGGGATCTGATTCCTCCCACTGAGCTGCCCCCAGAGCAGCCAGACATTTCCCTTGGGCATGGAACAGCCCCAGTTCCTGTGTTTGGAGCAGGGGCCACAGGGGTTCTGTGCCCAGCAGCCCATTCCCCCAGTAGGGAAGGAGGATTCTCCCACAACACAATCAGAATTGTTTTTTTCCTTATTCCCAACCAGCTGGCAGCAGGCTGGGGGAGTTCCTTCTTCAGACCTGGATATGTTTGGTTACGGACATCATGTTCACACTGGACAGAGACCCTGTTCCCGTCAGCCCCACCAGGAGCAGAGGGATGGAAGGAGCTGGCTGGGCCCTGCCAGGGCTGGGCAGGTGCAGGAGCTTCCCAAGCGCTCCCTCAGTGCCCTGAGGTGGGATCTGTGCCAGAGACCAGCAACTTCCAGGGAAGCATTTGTTGAACCTGGGATGGGGAGTTCTACCCCATGCCTAAATAGTAAAGCCAGCATTTCGTTCCTTCATCTCCACACGAAGTATCTCATTTCAATTTAATTTCACAGTTGTAATGGATTTTTCAAAAATATTCAAGAACATATTTACTTTCCAACATCTTATTTCCTTTCACATTTGAAAAAACTTTCTATCTAATCCCTCAAGTCATCCTACAGTCTGAATAATTTCAGGTTTTTAATCAATAGCTGTCAGACTTGTCAAATTACTTTAGGGACCACAAAGCAATTTTTAAACATTCATAAACCCTCGTAGAACAGTTAAGTGCACTGAATTTTAAAAGAAAGAGGAACTGAATAACACTGATCAAATAGGATTATATTCTGGCAAATTATAAATTAGTTTTTTTATGAATCTTCTCACAGCTACTTATCTAGTGTCAGGCTTCTTCTGGTGCAGGAAGAAGTGACTGTTCACCTCTAGAGAAAGAAGCCTTTTCTCTCCTGCCTCCAAGCCTCCTTAGCAGGAGCACGGTGCAACGCCTTTTCTGCTGTCCTTTTGAAAAGCAACATCATTACCCCGCCAGCTCCCTGGGGGTTCTCTCCATCATCCTGCTGCCTGGGCCAGAGATGGCCAAGCTGCTGCTCCCAAGCTCTGCAAATGCATCTTTTGGCTCCTGGCATCCTTCCCAACACAGTCTTTGCTTCCCAGTGTGCTCCTGGCATGTGCATCTGTCTGACACGTCAGTCTAGAAACGAGGGTCGCCAAAAGTTCTCGATTTATTGGACATCTGTACCAAACCACAGCTTGAACCTTTTATGGGGCTGATTTTGCACATTGCACTGGGACAAACTCTGAGGTGACTGTGGGAGCCTGTGCTGCTGTTGCTTGTTCTGTGTTTGTTCTGGGAGGAGAGATCAGGAACATCTAAAGAAGTCAAACATGTTTCCCCAGAAATGACTTTACACACCACAGTCCCACGTCACCACTGCAGCATCTTTCTTAAATTTGAGGGATGTGGCTTGAATGGGGAGGAAAAAAGAGAGCTTCATAGCTACCCTGAGAATCCTGGAAGCCTTCCAGGAAAAAGTGCAGCTCAGATCAAAGAGGAGCTGAAGGATGGTGAGAAGAAAGGAACGTTTGGTGAGGGGAAAGGAACGTTTGGCTGGCCACATGCAAACGAACAAGCCCAAACCCTCCATCCTCCTCCCTCCAAGCTGAAGTGACTCTTCTGCTGCCTCAGAACCTCCCCAGACACACCTGCCCTGTGCCTGTCCCCTATGCTGTCCCTCCTGGCAGCACCCCTGTTTCAATGGGAAGGGCTGGGCACCAGCCAGGAGCCCCGTGTGAGGCACTGGATGCTCCAGGAAAGCAGGAACATTCCTGTCCCTTGGCTGCTGGACACAGGTGGGGCAGGACAGGGTTCTCCTGGGGAAGAGCTCTGCGCAGGAGGGGTCACTGCTCAGGCAGGGCTGAGGGAGCAAGACACAGGCAGGACTGAGGGATGCTGAGGTGCTGGGATTCACACTCTGCTGCTGCTTCATGTCCAGGGAGGAGAGAGACAGGAAGCAGGGCCCAGGCTCCTCTGGAATGCTTTACCTTTTCCTGTGCCTTGTTTCAGCACTGTCTGTCTCTCTGCCCTTTCCCAGTGCTCCTCACACAGAAATTTGTGGCTGGTCAGCTCTGTCAGCCCCTGCTCCCAGCCCCTGCTGCCAAGTGAGCATTAAACACATGCCCCAGCTCCCTGCATCTGCTGGAGATGTCCTTTGCCAGAGATGTGCAATGTGTCTGCACAGCCCCTGCACACCAAACAATGGCTGCTTTTACCCTCTGCACTGGTTTCTGGTTTCCTGAAGGACTCTTGCTGTTGCCATCCCCATCAGCTCAGCACTGACAGCAGCGGGGAGCCCCATCCTGCTGCAGCTGCTGCCGCCTGCCCAGGCACAATTGCCCTGGAGCTGGAGATCAGCAACCACAGATTTTTGATATCCAGCTGACCTAGTTTTGACAGCAGTTCTATGTCTAAACCATTGCTCTGGGAGCTTGTCCTGGCTTTGGGAAGCCTTGTTCATGAAGCCCAGGTGGCCAACATCTGCCCCAGCTGCTTCCTCAGCCTTCAGCCAGGGCTGGGGCTCATTAACACCAACAGCTCCGAGGAGATGGGAAAGGGCACTGCAGGAACTGCTTGTGAGTTCAACTCAGCCAGAAATGTGGCATGTCTGACTACTTCACAGTTGCTCTTTTTTGTAGTTCAAGTTGAAGACGCAAAATTTTTTCTCAATGAGAAAATCTCAGCAAGTTCTGATGTTTCTTGGGGCTTGCTTTGCTTTTCTTAGCGAGGTGCTTAGTGGGTCTGTCAAGCTTGACATCACAGACATCAAAAATGTGATGTTCTCATTCAGTTTTCTCTATATTTAGCTTGTTTTCCTGTATTTAGCTGATTGCTGTTTGCCTAGTGAAGCACAAACCCAAACCTCAGAGCACGGTGATCAACAATTTGATCTCAAGATCTAAAAAACCAGTAAATAATAATAATTCTAAATAAACAGAAGCAGGACACTGAGCAGATGAGTTCAGTAAATGATTGAGAAAACTTTTCTTTTCAGCTGAAGTGATTAGTGCCCCTGAATTACACTTGATAAGGATACAAGGATGTCATTACTCTGTGCTAATAATAATAACAATAATAAATCAAAATACCTTTTATTATGAGATACCCTGATCAGAGATTTGTTAAAGAACATTTAATTTCAGGCCTATTTCATTAAGTGCTGTGCCTTGGTCTGCATGGACTGGGAACTGGGAACAACTCAGGAACTGGCTGGAATGGTTCAGATCCTACATGTGGAAGGGTGGGAGCTGATCCAAGGTGGGTGGGAAGAGAAAAATGATCAAACAGAAAAGCTTGGATGTCTCTGAATACATCGGGTTTCTCTTAAGCCAGGCTGTATCTTCTCTTTCCAGAACATCTCCCTCACACCTGCCAATGCGTTTTTTTAACTTTTAAAATAGTTGGTGCCGCTTCCAAAATGCGTCTGCAACACTTCCAAAAGTGATAGTTTTCCTAATAAGAAAAATAAAGCCCTTCCTGAGCGAATGCTGTCATTAATAACCCTTTATGGTCCTGCTGCCCTCCTGTTATCCCCAGGAGCCATTCCATGGGTACCTGCTGGCCCGAGGTGCTCTCGGAGCCCGGCTGTGGGACTGGCACTAAATGGACTCCCCACCCAACTGGGCTGCTGTGAGCACTGGTGGTAATGGACACAAACACCCCCTGTTTTCAGATCCCTGAGTGCTTTTCACAGCTGAGTAACTCCAGCCACCAGCCAGGCCACAGCTGTGTCGGGAGGGAAAAGGGAAAACGCCGCGCGCCGCCCGAAAGTTTCGTGTTTGTCATTGTCAGTAACAGAGATCTCTGAACAGAGATCAACTGCCAATGCAGAAATATTAATGCCCGTTTTTAAACTCTGCTGAAATGCTCAACACTGCAGGAAGATTTCTAGGCAGAAAAGTGGAGGAAATGCCACATAAAGCGGGGTAAAGTATGTGAACAGTGAGAACTCCCGTGCTCCACTTCATTCCTCTCACTAAAACAATAAACCTGCTTTAGGAATGCACTTCCATAGAAATACTGGGAGATCTGGCCTTGATACACACAGGTTTATAATTACCCCCAACTTTAGAGTCTATGTGAGCAAAGAGGTTTCTGGGGTGCTTGATGGGGGAATAATTCTGTTTAAGGCCTGGATTGATGGTGTGGTGCAGCTGTGCAGAGGGGGCTCAGGGATCCAAGAGTTTGGTTCCAAAGCACTTTTAAGGGATCTTCCCATGGCACAGAGGGCACTCAAAGGGCTCCTGGTGATCCATGAAGCTGCCAGGACTGGGTAGGGACTGGAGCATCTTTTCCAATCAGCTCCTGACTAAGAAGGAGGAATAAGCAGAGATGGAAAATACCCTGAGGTTATAAGAGAGTATTTTTTTTTTAAGTTCCATTGAGAAATTATTCCTGAGATTTGATTTGTTGCCATTCCCGTTGGCATTTCTGGGAATTTTTCTTTTTATAAATAAAATAGATTTTAAAGTAAAATATCTTGCTTCTAGGTCTTCTGGTGCAACCCAGTGAAGAACACTGCATAATATCTTTGTAAAAAATAAAGCTCAATTATCTAATAGGCCTTGGATCTGTGCTGCAATTGTAGCAACGGGATGGGCGCCCCAAGCAACAGGAACTGCGCAAATATAGAAAGTGAACAAAGCCACAGAGATTCACCACCTCAAACAAAACCTGCTGCAGTCATCCAGTCACTCAGCTCTGCCATCTGTGGAGTGGAACGTGGTCTGGAGCTGCTGCCTGGTGGAGAGCCTAAAATGAGACAATCCCAGGATGGTTTGGGTGGCAAGGGACATTAAAGCTCAATCCATCCCACCCCCTGCCATGGGCAGGGACATCCTCCTCTATCCCAGGCTGCTCCAAGCCTGGCCTTGGACACTTCCAGGGATCCAGGGGCAGCCACAGCTGCTTTGGGCACCCTGTGCCAGGGCCTCCCCACTCTCATAGGGAGAAATTTCTGCTGTGTTTCTGTCTTTCACTTTGAGCCAATTACTCCTTATCCTGTGACTGCACTTCCTGATAAAGAATCCCTCTCTGATGCTAGGAGGACTTATACAAGAGTAATTAGAAAATATTATCTATATGTGTTAGATGTTACTGTTCCAAGAGCCTTTTCCTGTTAGCTGCTGGGAGGTCTGGGTGGCTTTGTGGCCTTTGGCAAGATTTTCCTGTGTCCTTTCACTCCTGTTCCCAGCTCAGTATCCCAGAACAAGCTCCAGCTAACACAGGATCCTGCCTCCAGCAGGAAGGGAATCTTGTTAACAGAGGGAAAATACAGTTCCTGACTCTTGAAGGCAGGCAGGCAGGCAGAGCCCTGAAACTTTTGATTTATTCTTCTTGCTGATGTTGGTTGCTTAGCTACAAATATTCTCAATGCTCATAAAAGCCTGTCTCCATTAGTCCTCACCGCAAGGTTTTAAGTCCAGCCACAGTTTATTTTTCTTGAAACCTTGGTGATGAAATTTCATGTTGCTGTTCCATCTGAGATGGAGAATGCCCTGTTCCCTGTCCAGAGCCTGACAACTGCCGTGAGCACGAGCAGGAGCAGAGGAGATGTCACCCTCCAGCACCGAAGATGGGCAACAGAGCCTGGCTCTGATGTAAGAGCACTCTTAAAAAAGGAAACAGAAAGGGGGAAAAAAAAAAGTAAGAGCCAAGACTGATGAAGCAAACTGAGCCTGCAGCTCAAGCAGAGCTGCTGGCAGCTCGTCCTGTGGAGCTCAAGGCAATGCCTTGAAATGTGACGGGTCTGCTCAGCATCTGCTCCCAGCATAAACCAGCCCCGGGCAAATCAGGCTGGATGGGATCAGCTGGTACCAGTCTGGCACAACAAGGGCAAAACATCCCCAACACACGGCACTGTCCCCACACAGCTCCCTGTCCCCAGCCCCTCATTGCCTGAGGAGTGTGTGGCTGTCACTGACAGCTCTCCTGGACTGCTGGAAGGTGGGAGCATTCCTTAACCTGAGGAGCACCAACTCCATCCCACCCTGCACTGCCTCTGTGTGAGGGACAGGAAAAGGCCATCAACAGGTGATATGAGTCACTGGGAAATGATGGTGTGGTCTCAGGCAAGGAGAAATAAAAATTACTGTGGAAACAATCACTTCATAGAGCTGCCCTGTGGAGAACAAAGGAAGCTGGTCTGGGTAGGAACCCAGGGACAATGGTGGCACCAGCTGTGGGGACAGGGCAGGCAACAGAACTCAAAATTGGGCTTTTTCCTGCCTGCTGAAATTAGAGAACAATGAGCAAAACCTCTGTAGTAGGAAAGGGAAGCAGCTTAGCAGGAACACAGGGCTCTGGCACCCAAGTGCTTCCAGCAGACCAGCAGCACCCAGCCCCTCCCAGCCCAAGCTGGAATTCTGTGATCCCAGAATTACTGGCTAGGAAGGAACAGACAAGCACAGAGAACTGTGAGTGCTGTCACATTCTGATGATTAAAAGCTGGAGCAGTTGAACACTGAAAAGCCCCTTTTGGGCTCACAGTGCCTTTTGTTTGGTGAGCAGGTAACAGAGGAACACTCTGGGAGTCAAGGGTCTCTTTATCAAACTAATTTTTTAACGAACAACCTTGCAATGATGCCAAGAGAGAGCAGAAAGCTCCCAGTCAGCACTGCTCTGCAATCAGGGATTAATTTGTTGCCCGATGCTTTGCTTGCTGACCATGACAGAGCTCATAAATCCTCATTTTTATTGATGTCCTGGCCAAGGGGGCATGCTGGAAAAGGCTGGCTTGTGCTGCAGGTGTCCTGGGCAATCACCTTGCAGGATATGACAAACTGCTTAGAGGCTTTCATAAAGCCTTTTAATCATTTTATCAGTCTAATTCTTGTTTTTATTGTCTTTGCTGTGAATTTATGGCAGCAGCTCAATTTGCATCCTGCTCTTTCTGGGAAATGGAGGGTGAGATCCTCCCATGACAGCAGGGCAGAGGCTGTCACCTCTCAGTGCCACAGCCCCAGCAAAACACAGAACATCTCCAGTGCCACCAGCAAGGTCCCAGTCAGGCCCAGTGGAACTGGGGCCATTCTCCCATTCCTGGCTGCTGGTGTTACCACAGTGGAGGGGATGACATGAAGAAAAATCATGCCTGTTTAAAAAAAGACAGGAATTTCCTCTATGGTGAAGAGGTGGAAGAAAGAACCAGTGCTGGGGGAAGGGAGACTCTATTGGAACAAGTTTTCAACCATCAATGTCTGCTGGAAAAGTCCTTAAAAGTATTAAAGTCTTAACAAGCCTTAAAATCTGGGTCTCCAGCACCTAAAATTGTGACTGAACAGAGCAGTGCCTTTACATGTTGGTATCCCAGGTGATACAACTCCAAGTTCTTTGAATGTCTCCTCTCAACACAAGTGACAATTGTATCTTATTAAATCTGTCATCAAATTGCAGGTCTCTGAAACGGTGCAAGTCAAAGAGAAGCAAAGCAGGGGGGTGTTTCTGTACAATACCCAGTGGAGCTGAGGGAGCCTTTTACATAAGAAAGGTGTTATTTCTGCCACTTTGAGCAGAAGGAAACTGAGGGAATTACTGAGTGCTTTCTCATCCCACTCACTATGTTCCCCAGTGCACTCCAGGACAGGCTGGTGACAGCAGCAGGCAGGGGCTGTGGCTCAGGGAAGAGGAGCTCCATGCACAGGGGTCTTTGCAGGAACAGAGGCATCTCCTGGGGAGCTGGGGCTCCCCTTTGTCCCCAGCTCTGCCAACCCGCTCTGCTCACATCTCCCTGTGCCAATATTGGCACTAACAAGGCCACAGGAGGCGGCTCAGCCTCACCAGAGGCTCTGTTATCTTCACAAGCCCCAGGGCAGCTCTCTTCTCCCAGCTCCACTCCTGCCCTGGGACACTTCCCGTTAATTGCTGTGCACTGGGAAAAGGAGGATGGGGCCAGGAGGTGCAAACAACCCACAGGGTCACTCGTGCTGCTGGCTGGGCCTCTGCAAAGATCACCCAGACCCAACCCTGTTTCATCAGTGCTGCTCAGAAGGACTGAACTCATGGCTGGGAATGAAGAGGAAGCAAGGAGAGTCCTATCAGCTTACCTCTGAGCATTAACACAACCGTTAATTGCCACTTGCTCATCAAGCTACAGCTTAATGGGAACCAATAGAGATGGGGCCATGACCTGTTTTCCCTCACTGCAGACTCCTTTCCTTAACCCATGCTCTGAACCATGGTCCCTGCTCCTGCCTAGGGTAGGATCTCAGTGTCACTGCTGGGACAACTCATCAGCTGTGAGCAGCTCACAAATCTGAATGAGGCTTAATGCAAGAGTTCCCCACTTTCATTACTTGTAGCTATCCCAGAAACCCAGAACAGTTTGGGTTGGAAGGGACCTTAAAGTTCATGTTGTTCCAAACCCTTGCCATGGGCAGGGAACCTTCCACTAGACCAGGCTACTCATATTATTATAAATAAGCTTTGTTTTATGCTCATATTATTATAAATATGCTTTGGTTTATGCTCCTATTATTATAAATATGCTTTTGTTTTAATCTTTGCTGTGATTATTATTTGCTGCATTTATTAGCCAGTGCATGGCTGTGAGGCCTAAGAGGGACTCCACTGCTGTTTAAGGTACTGCAAGTGATACTGGCCACCCTGCAACTTTTGGGGAAAAGGAGATGGGAGGGAAGAAATGTGTCTGAAGCCTAATAAGGACACAAGCACTTGCCAGATTTTAATTTGAAATACTTTCTTTCTTTTCAACCATATCCTTTTCCGCTGGGCTCTGCAAAGAGCAGAGCTGGACAATCATACGGGAAGCTGGGAGAGACTAACAATAGAGGAGGAGTGGAGAGAGGAGTGGAACCAGCCCGTCTCCTTGTACTCAAAATGAAACATGATAAAGAAACAAATTGCATGAAGGATGACTAACAAAGACAGCTTTAAAAATCGTTTCAGGGTTAGTCTTCTCAGGTTCACAGCAGGGACAGCAGGAAAGGACATTCGGTTTCACACATTACCTAAGTTTTAGTCCATCTTCCTTTCAAGTTCTCCGTCTGCTCCTACCACGTATCCAGCCACCCACATCCCCGGGACTGCCTGCAAACATCCCGACCTCCAGGCACGGCCACTTCCTTCTTTACAATCACACAGATCTTTTACAACGCCTTTGAAAAAATCTGTGAATCCTGCCTGGCCCCTCCTCACTTCTCCCCATGGATGTGGGGGAATTGCTTGCCCGCTATCCGTGTTCCCAATCCACCCTGCAGGAGCATCAGGGCCCAGAGCAAACACCTTCCCAGCAAAGCAGGTCCCCATTTGATTCCTCCCCGCGGTGCCAGAGGGAGCGCCGGGCGCTGCGATCCTTGGCGGGTGATGGAATACAGAGGTTGGCTCCAGGCTCAGCTGCCCCGACCCCCACAGGCTGATTTCCCCACAGGAAACAGCACAAACATCTGCACCACCCAAGTGCCTGACAGACCCCGGCAGAGCTCTGCTCCAGCGCTCCAGCCTTTGGAAATCCGGCACACTGCAAGCTGCCCTAACCCCAGCAGCTGAAATAACGTGCTGGAAAGTCTGTTTGTTCCGTACCTGCACCCTGTCCCTTTTGAAAACGCAGTATGTAAATTCAACAGATTGTAAAGGTCCAGCTTTTCCCATCTGGATCATCCACTTCCAGAGCAAGCTCTCAAAGGTGCAGGGAACACTTTGTCATCGCACTTTGGCAGATCCTGGTGAACCACAGAGGAGAAAAGGTAAGTGGAAAACTACCAGGCACTTACCCAAACCTCCACGGGACAGGGAAATAAGATCAGGACAGAAGAGTAAGATCAGGACAGAAAAGCAATGCTGGGAAAGTCAGCTGCTCCGGCAGCAGGGCGAGTCCATCCCCGGCTCCCTCCCCCGGCCGGCTCTGCCCGGTTTGGATTCTGGAACCGCTCGCAGACTCGCGGACTGTGAGACTTCCTCCGCAGCTGATAGAGGGGTTATGAAAGTAAACTCACTATTGCCCTTTGTGAGGGGAGGAGGGGGCTGGGAAGCTCAGCCCCTTCCCTTCCTTTGTAATTCAAGCCCTTTCTCGAGGCGCAGTGTTTTGGAGGAGAGGCATCTGCTCCCAGCCCCTTCCCCGCTGCCGGCAGCTCACACCGGGGCTGGCGGCGGGCCAGGCGTTTACATGACAAAGCAGCTCATTCCTAATTAAACTTCATCCAGCATTTTTCTGTCTCATACATAATTAGTGCACAGCAACAAACATAGAGGGTGAGAAGGGAGAGTTTGAGCGCGGGTCGCTCTGTCTGCACCTCTGATTAATTTTAAGATTTGCTCTTTATTTGTGCAGTAACTATCTCCCATCACTTCCAAAACATTCCGTATCCACCATCCCTGCTGGGGGCACTTGGCCTGAGGCCGCTGCCGAAGACTGGGCAGTGCTGGGAGCAGGGATGGGAACAGGGATGGGAACAGGGATGGCAGGAGGGATGGGAGCAGGGATGGGAACAGGGATGGGAGCAGGGATGGGA
>VWZU01017030.1:221068-251966 GCA_013397095.1 Sterrhoptilus dennistouni | reverse complement strand
GGAGCAGGGATGGGAACAGGGATGGCAGGAGGGATGGGAGCAGGGATGGGAACAGGGATAGGAGCAGGGATGGGAACAGGGATGGCAGGAGGGATGGGAGCAGGGATGGGAACAGGGATAGGAGCAGGGATGGGAACAGGGATGGCAGGAGGGATGGGAGCAGGGATGGGAACAGGGATAGGAGCAGGGATGGGAACAGGGATGGCAGGAGGGATGGGAGCAGGGATGGGAACAGGGATAGGAGCAGGGATGGGAACAGGGATGGCAGGAGGGATGGGAGCAGGGATGGGAACAGGGATAGGAGCAGGGATGGGAACAGGGATGGCAGGAGGGATGGGAGCAGGGATGGGAACAGGGATAGGAGCAGGGATGGGAACAGGGATGGCAGGAGGGATGGGAGCAGGGATGGGAACAGGGATAGGAGCAGGGATGGGAACAGGGATGGCAGCAGGGATGGGAGCAGGGATGGGAACAGGGATAGGAGCAGGGATGGGAACAGGGATGGCAGGAGGGATGGGAGCAGGGATGGGAACAGGGATAGGAGCAGGGATGGGAACAGGGATGGGAGCAGGGATGGGAGCAGGGATGGCAGGAGGGATGGGAGCAGGGATGGCAGGAGGGATGCCGGATGTGTCACAGGAACCCTCCCCAGGACACGGCGCTGCTCCCGAAGCCTGTCAGTGCAGTGTCAACATCTTTCCATAGGCAAGTGCTCCAGGATTGGACAGCTCTGATCTTTATTAGTTCCTGAAGGCAATTAATCTTTAAAGCTCAAACTATAACTTCTGTCAGCTTAGCTCACAGCCTCCTTCTATTGGTATTTACAAGTTATATTTTAAATCGTAAAGAAGTCCAGGCACACGGGAGTTTGTCCACAAACCAGACAGACAGGAATTAAAGCACATTCTCCTCAAATCTGCCTGAAATCTAAACTTTCATTATTAGCCATCCCCAGTGCAATAATAAACTCTAGTCCCTGACAGCAACATACGGATCCCATCTCCACTGCAGTCCAATATTAGAATAATCCACAGTGACCTGGTAAACAGGCTCAATCCAAGAGATTTTACTTCACCCTGTCAATGAGAAAGTTCTGGCATATGACAGAAATAAGAGAAAAAAACCTGGAATATTTTGTTTAATTTCCCACAACCCCCTATGACTCCCAAATATGTGTGTCTGTATTGTTCTAAAACACAAGGAGCTTGTTTTTCTTCTAATTACACTGGTTCAGAGTAATTATTCTCATTTATTCTCCATGTACATGAGCATATCAAAATAGGAATTGACCCAGCATCCAATATTCCCTGTTTTAGGAATTATTCCAGCTGCTCGTAACACAGAAGGTCCGTGAGAGCCTGGGAGAATGTATTCACATGGAGGCTTATCTCTTCATTTCAGACCATTCATCATTCCTTGCCTGGAAGCAACAGTTCATTTCCAACAACTCAGTGTCAAGATGGCAGTTTAAATCCTCTTGAGGATTGCCCCAGGAGAAGATTTTGTCCCAGTTCTTCTGCAGCCACTGTAGAGTCAGCCTCTTTTGAAGTCACTCAGTTTTAGAATGTGATAGAATTAAAGAAAGAGTGAAGACCTGCTGGTGACCATCCCAACCCAAGGAAGGATCATCTCTGCAGAGCCTTCTCTTGGGATTTCAGTAGGGACAGAAATTAAGAGTTAGAGTGGTTTGGATTGGAAGGGACCTTAAAGATCCCCCATCTCCACCCCTCCTGCCATGGTCAGGCCACCTCCCACTATTCAGAAAGGAAAAATACGGCCTGCCAGAAAATGCTGCATGTCATGCAGAGGATTTCCTAGGGTTTATCATTTTCTCTGGATATAGATTTACACAACTCTTGCACAAAGTAGGAGATACTTCCAGCTTGGAGTGGAGGAGAAGGACCTGAGCCAACACCAACAGCCTGGACTTTTCTGAAAAGGCCACATCACAACCAGACCTCCCAAACAGCAATCCCAACAAGATCTCCAGGGAGAACCCTCAGAGCAGAGTCTTGACATCCCCTTCTCCCCTTTTCTGTCTCTTACATTTATTTGGATTCAGCTTTATCTCTTCATTTTTAAGGACTCTCTCACCACATTTTTCCAGTGTCGGTGGCCCTTTTACCAAGGACGATCTGAATGGAACATTTTGGAAAGCAGTGATTTAAGAAGCTGCAGGTAGCACAGCAGAATGGCTGACGAGCCATCTCTGGAAATCAGAAGGTGTCTAAAGAGGGTGTTTACAAGCAGAATGCTGCTAAAAGTCTGCCTTGGTTGCAGATAACAAGGCTGAGACAATGACAGATTTCCTTCCCCTGGCAGCCAAGAGCAGCTCCCCGTGATTGCCTCGCCGTGTTTATCCAGGATGCTGGGAGAGAGCAGGCACCAAATATGCAATTAATTGGCAGTTTGCAAGAGCATATTGCCTAAAGATAAACAGAGTGGGTGATCGTGTCGTATGGAAAACGGCTGAGTGCTGCAGATGTAGTGTTGACCCAATTTAAAAAAAAAGAAGTTTTTTTTGTTCTCTTGGAAAATAAATGTACTGAAATGAAGACTTTTTTTTTCTTTTTGCATGGTCCCTCTGGCCTCTGAATATTTTGTGTGCGTAAGCCATTCCAGGTTCTTTCTTAAATCTGGAGGTACATAGTAAATTATGAATTAGCTGAAAAGTTTTCCTGCTGACATCAGTGGAGCAGGGAGCACTCCATTGTGACATGGAGTTAGTGGCCTTCACTCTCCACGGAGGAATTTTGTGAGCAGAAGACACAACTGCTCAGTGGGAATCAGGTGATGTGGAAAGGAACAGAACTGCTCAGGTCAGTGGATGTGGAGATCTGGCTCAGAGAGAGGAATGTTTTTTCACAGAATCACAAAATCACAGAATGGTTTGAGGTGGAAGAACACCTCCTACTATCCCAGGGTAATCCAAGCCCTGTCCAGCCTGGCCTTGAACACTTCCAAGGCTGGGCAGCCACAGCTGCGGGGAGGATCTGGACCAGGATCAGGGGCTTGGCAAATGGAGAGTGCTGTGAGTGGGAGGGACAGGCTCCAGTTTCCAAATACAGATATTGTCAGATAAAAAGGCACAAAGATGACATGAAACCCAAAGTCAGGGAAGGAGGAAGATATGGGAGAAGACTGAATGCTACTGAGGAGCTCAGGATAGGATACACACTGTGGAAAATGTGCTGAGGCTGCACAGGGAAAGGGGGAAAAGCAACCTGAACGTGATGCTGCTCAAGCTGGGAAGCTGGAGAGACAGAAGAAGGGATATCTGTGACATGATCAGGCCAGCAGCACAAAAGCTGTGGATCAAGTGCGAGGCACAAATGCTAAAGAGAGAAGCTCTCACTTTCAGGAGACAGAATTCATTAGGAGGAAAGCCCTCAATGTAGAATTTCAGACTTAATGTTCTGCAGCTCCCACACACAGCAGTAGCAGGCAATGAAAATCAGTGCCCTCACAGGACAAAAGGACACTCTCCCCTCTCATTTTTTTACATTCAGTGCTATAAAACTCAAGCCCAAAGCCTGTGACAGATCTCTCACTTCATTTTACTGCGACCACACTGACCTTACCAGCACTGATCACATCCAACAGGAAAACAAGTCATGACCTGGCAACTTCTTTGCAGGGACAATGCACCGAGATCGTATCTGGCCTGACCAATGTGATGACACCAAAAATGCCTCAACAGGAATTCCTGATCCCATGGAGAGATTGTTACAGCAGGCTTGGGCTTGTGTTGCTGGATCCTCTCCCTGTGCCCAGGCTCTGAACAGTGGATGGGGTGCACTGCACACTCCACAGGTGAGGACCTTCCTTCTTCTACACCGAGGTGATTCCAGGTGAATTCTTCATGCAGGACTCAGTCCAGATTTCCTTTGCATTCCCCCAAAGGCCAGGCCTCAAGGAGGAACTGGAACACCAACACAGGAGTTTGGTGTTTCAGAAGCACGGCAAAAATTCAGCAGCTTTTAAAAAAAATCTTTTTCTTTTAGATCAAAGTTTCTGTATTTGGGTACCTAAATTTAGCTGGCAAAATAAGTGACATTTTATTCAGAGATGCAAAATTTCCATTGATTTTAATGGATTCAGCATCCCAGAAAACTAGGCCACTTATTTATGTACCTACATAAGCATTTGAATCCCTAACTTGAAGGAGCCAAGTTTGTAAATGATGACCTTATGTTTTAAAAATCATGAGACAACTCTGCATGCATCAGTCTGTTATTCCCTTTATTTCTGTCAGCAAGGCTCATTCAGAGGTAGATTTAAGCTGTAAAATGTGCCTTTAAAGTTTCCTGCAATAAGGTCTCCTCTATTTAGCAAAACACTTAGGCACAGCTTAATGTCTTCTCGAAGAGAAGCACTTGAGTGAATCAAGGCTAACAGCTTCCTCACAGCCCTCCTTGAGATGAGGAACGAATCTCTGTCTCCCCACAGAAAATTGCTGATCCTGATGGGATTGGCTCAGCAGCCTTGAAGAGTCTTTCTGCCTCATCACTTTACCCTGGGAACAGACTAACATTGCACAGCACTTGGGTCTACAAAGCACAGCAAGGTAACAACGCTGAAAACAACACAAAAAACACTCCACAAGTGTTCCAGGCCAAGCTTGGAGCAGCCTGGGACACTGGGAGGTGTCCCTGCCCAGGCACTGGATGAGCTTTAAGGTTCCTTCCAAGCCAAAGCACTCTGTGAACCCAGGATTCTGCAGGGATGTGTGTTTTGGGCAGGGCCAGGGTGGAAGGAGGGAAAGGGCAGCAAGGAGCAGCAAAACCCCAAGCAGGAGGTGTCCATGGGGAGGGAAGGTGTAAGGCAGTGAGGCACCATCCCTTTGCTGATGCAAAACCTCAACCTGTTCCTTGTCTTGGAACTTCTGCACCACTGCATGCCCCTCAGTAAACTGCCATGTGGCTGCTTAAGGAAAGAGCTGGATAATTTACCTCTGATTGTTTCAAACACTTGGCAGGAAACAATAGATAAAAACTGACAGGACCTTCACAGTTAACAATGCAACCTAATGAAGTGAAATACTGCTCAGAGAAATATTGTGACAGGTATCCATGGATTCAAATAAAGGAAAAGATGTGGTGGGCTAGATTGGGCTCTGCAGTCCTTCAGCCCTGACTGTGAAGTCACCAGATCTTCCTTCCCTCTGTCTGAATTGTGTCAGGCTGGTTTGATTGCACAGCACTGAATGCAAGTTTGTAAAAGCACAGAAGTTAAAAATTTTCCCAGAGAGGAGCTAAAATGAGTTGAGCTCCATTCTGCCACATTTTCACATCCCTGCAGCTGTTTCCTGCAGGAGTTCACCTCTGGAATGACACGGACCTTGGGAGGGAAGCAATGGGGGGAAACCCCAAACCTGAGCTGCCAGCAGGAGCATCTGTGTGCAGGTGTTCACAGGACAGAGCTGCAGGAGCTGGGCTGGGGGCTCTGCCCAGCTCACTCCTGAAAGCACTGGCAGGATGTGGAACCTCGGGAGGAAGAGTTACTGCCACTGCAGACAGCCACAGGCACTTTCTATTTTCCTTTATCTTACAAATTGCAGCTCAGAGCCTGAATTATTCAGAGCAGACTCCAGTGACAGCTCCTTGGAGCGGAGGGGGGGACACAGACACAGACGGTGGCTGCAGTATCCCGATCCCCAGGGGGGGTTGGCTGGACAATTAGTGCAATTTGTTAAGCAGGCGGGAGGCAGCGAGGTGGAGCACTCCGTGCTGGGCACACAGAGGGGTGGGACCAGCCCCTCTCCTCGGGGTGTCCTCAGAGCAGAGGATGCTGAGATGAGCTGCAGCCAACCTGCCCTGGCAGGGGACAGAGCCCAGGATGGACTGGGTTATTTGTGGTGTCACCCACTGGCTTGGCTGAAATGACATTAGAGACTCCAAGGTCTAATGACCAAAAGCAGTGCCAGGGAGCTGCTCCCTGTTATGATGTTCCTGTAGGCAAGGTGTGATTGTCTTGGTGTGCTGTGAGGAGCTTCTGTGCACAGAGCAGGATCAATAATGATGATAAATATATCTATATCTATATCTACACACTGCTGACCGTGACACAGCCCTGGGTCACCCCTCACCACAATATTTCTGGCTGCTTGGTCACCCTCCATGCTGCCAGCCTCCTTCTGCCTTGGCCACAATGGAGAGAGACATTAGGCTACAGCCTTCCCAAAAAAAATCACAGGCAAACAGAGCATCTGGACTTTGAGGCAAGTTAAACACTGGGAATTAATTTGGTTTCCATGGTGAAGGACTGTGAAGTTTCACTTACCCTAGGAGGAATGGGATGTTTCCATTTTCTGGCCTCAGGTAAAAGTATAAAGAAAATTACATCTGGCTGGGAGTGGAGACAACTGACTGGGAAAAAACTACAGAGGAAAATGAAGGGAGGAAATGGTGCAGCTCCAGCAGCACTGCCTGAGTAACACCAGTGTGATGCACTCTGGCCAAATTTTGTTATTACCTGTCCAAGTCTTTTACACAACTCAATAAAGGACACCCTGACCTATGGTGGGAAGGTGCTCCAGCAGCTCTGAGGAAACAAAGAGGCAAATCCCTGGACAGGCAGGAGAGTGGGAACAGTGGTGTGTGGAGCCACACAAACCCAGGCAGGGCTCAGAGTCCCCTGTGGGCAGATTCTCCATGTCCATGGCCACACTCTCCCTCTGCACACAGTGAGTTTATCTGCTCCGGACAATCCTAGAGAGGGAACATTTTCAAAAGCATCTGCTCTGGTCTCAGCAGTCCCTTCCAGCACCAGGATGCAGCATTCCCCAATATTTTCAGCTAAAGCTGTTCAAGGGAATGTGAGACGTGCCAGGCTCTGTATTTCTAATGGGAGCTGACACTGCCAGCACTGGAAATCAGATGGGAAGCAGTCCTCAGACAAGGAGACTGATTAAAAAACATAACTGACAATGGCAAATAGCTTAAAGGATTTAAAACCCCCCCAAAATTAAATCCATCCTCAACCCAAAAATAAAACACACAGAAAATCTTTACTTTTATACAAGTCAAAGTTAATTTAAAGGCAAGGAAATACTCTAAAGGTCACATGGATTTTTCACATATCCATATACCTGATAGTCAAGGCTCCATTTTCAAACTGCACTAGAAATTAATTCAGAATTTACTGATGTTTCTGAACTCAGGAGAGTTCAGAAAAAAAAAGAGTGAACTCTTTCACAGGAGAAAGCAAATAGGGGCAACTGGATCAGATCAAATATAATTTTCTGGGTAGCAAGAGGGAAGAATCCTCCTGCTTGGATCACTGGGAAGATACCAGGAACCCTTTTGAGATTTTTTAATGAAAACTCCAGGCACCAAAAGCTCTGGAGGTTCTCCCTGGATTAACCACAACTTATGTTCCATTCACAGAAGAAAATCATTTCTTGTGTGAGAAAACACACAGCAGGCTCGAGTGTGACACTGCTGTTACCACGCCCCAGCAAAGATGAAAGAAACAATAATAATAGTAACCAAAAGTTTAAAAACATCTCTATGCATATTTCACTGTGACAGAGATTTGCACGTTCCTCTCCAAAACTGGGTGAAAAGAGTCTTAAAATATTGTTTTTGCTATTTTAACTGTAAATACAGGAAGCTTTTTCTGTCTCTACCTACTCAATGACACCACTTCAAGATTTTTTTCTACATTTTCGTTACACAAAAAGGGGAAAAATAGACGGAAGGGAAAAAAAAATAAAGTCCTGGATTTTAACTGGTGAAAACTCAAAGTAGTCAAAGTTATACAATAATTCTATGAAATTGGGGGATGTTATTAGCATGGAGTGAATCAGAGGAGCTTCTGGGAAAGCTGCACAGGCCAAGTGACCCTGAGCTGTGCCTGGAGCCAAGGACAGTATTGAGGAGGGAATTTTCTCTGAACCAACACCTTTGAAGGCTTCAAACAACCTTGGATGTTCAGTTTGGTGACTCACAGCTTGTGGCAGCCCATAAAGACCTTTGTGTCTGCTGTGACTGTGATTAATCTCTCAGATACAGCCCCAAAATCCCAGTTTCAAAGGCCCCTGGCTGCAGCACTGCTGGTCCCTGGGGAATGGATGGCTCAAAGCTGCCCCTCCTGCAGGAGCTGCAGAGGGCATGGAAGGGGCTGGGGCTGCCAGGCTGGGTATTGTCCCTCACCCAGAGTCCCAGGGGTGTCCCAGGAAGGAGCTCAGCAGCCGGGAGGAATCAGGGCACTGGAGTTCCTGCCCTCATTCCCTCCCCAGCACCTCAGCCTGAGCCCAGAGTTTTGCTGCAGCACAATCCACCACTCCTGTGTCCCCTGGAGGTCAGTAATAAACACTAAATAAAACCATTGGAAAGAGGGAGAAGAAACCTCTCTGCAATGTTTTGGTGCATATCGAGAGGCCAAGAGGAGTGGCAGGGACAAAAGGAAAAGTCTGAGGGAGCAGCAGCTTTGCAGTGTCACACACAGGTTTGCCTGGCACTCCTGCTTCACTAACAGCCCTTGTTTCACTGGGACTGAGGGTGGGAGAAATCTGCTTCCCATCAGTCTTCCTGAGTTTGGGCTGTGGGAACTATTATTTCTTAGAGGATGAGGCAGTTTATTGGCCAGGGATATTTCCAGTGCATTTATTTTGTTGTTGTTGTGAATTTGGATTAGAGGCATCTCCTTCCTCCCGACAGTTGCTGGCAGCATGCTGTAAAGATATGATTAATTAAAGTGTGACTATGAATCCACTCAGAGGCTTAGAGTTTTCCTCCTCTTAAGACTAAATAGAGAAAGGGCCACTTAACAAAGTTCAGACCTTGAAGCAGATTTCAAAGTACACTCAGTTTAGCTCAGCAGTTTAGCTCAGCACAACGAGGAGGTTCAACCTTCAATATTCAAAAGCTATGAGCCCTTGGAGAGAAGAGACTTCTGCTTCTGGTCCAATCCCAAACACAGAAATAAATAAATAAGAGCTAAATAAGCAAGCCAGGCTCAGAAAGGACTCCAGCAGCACGGCAGAAATGCCCTGCTCACCTCGGGGACTCCTCCTCAGCCTATGGCACATTTTTACCTTTGTGGCTTCCTCAGCCACACACACAATCCTGAGGGTTTAGATTAAAACAACACATTCTGGCTCTTGCTCTGCAAGAAGCCACTGGAAATCCTGGAAGACCTTCAAAACTGAGCAGTGTAGGACTTGAAAACCAGACACAGCTTGACTAAATTGAAAAATCTGAATTTCCTAACATGAACTTAAAAGGTGCTACTGAATCTTTAATGACTGCAAGACAGAGCTGGCTCAATCTGAGCAGGGCTCAAGGTCTCCTTTTGAAGAAGTCAAACTTAAAGAAAAATAAAATAAGAAAAATGTCTGCTACATTGGAAGGTCACAAAGGGTTCCATGGAACCCTCTATCTCTCCCAGCTCCAACTTCCTAAACGACAGTCACTTGTGAATCCAGAGCACCCACTTCAACCCAGCATGATTATCTGGGGAAGGAAAACACACCAGCCTGAGAGTCCTTCCCTAACAAGAGGTTGTGAGGGGCAGTGTGCTGCAGAAACAGATGGAAAATGGGGCTATTTATTTATTTCAAGAGCACAGAATTCCTATTCATTAAACGGTACTTTTAAGCTGTTTGGTAGCCACAGTTTTCTGCCTGACTGATGGCTCGGAGGGATGGATTGAGAGGGGGAAGCAGTTTTGTTGCTCATTGGTATCCGTGGGGTCATTCCCAGCCCACTTTTCCAAGCTCTCACACTAATTTCCCACCACCAGTATCCTCTTCAACCCCCACAGTCAGTTCCTCTGCATCACTAATTCTGTTTTAGACAAGAATTCAGTTTACAGTGAAGCACCTAAACAGAAGAGCTGTTAGGCAAAGCTGTAAATTTAGATGGTCCTAGACCAAAAATGTACATTTAAAATTAAATATTTAAAGTTTGGGTGAGGGCAAACAATATATAAACTCTTTGAAAGAATAGCCAGTATTAGAGATTATAAATCTGCATGCTAATTTATGTGGTTACTATTGACATTTTCTTTCTAATTCAGCTTTTAGCTCTTGCATGCAGATAAATTCTAGTTAAGAGCATTGTGATGTGCAGAAGGCTTAATCCAACAGAAACCCCCTAATATGCAATTTAAGGATCTCAGGTTCATTAGTAGTCTTAGGAGCAGCTTGTTTAACAGTTTATTGCATGGGGCTGAGCCCATCTGAGACACTGAGTACAGGAATTGCCTTCCCACAGACACCCTTTGGGATATCCAGGCTCCTGTGGGGATGCAGCTCCTTTCAGGGGCATTCTCCACCCTCACTCCATTTCCTGGACAGGTAAAAACTGCAGAATCCTGGAAAGGTCTGTTTCCCAGAGATCCCAGCATGAGCTGTCCTCTCTGCAGGCATTTTGGTAAGAAAATTAAATGAATACCCAAACACTCTGATTCTCATCAACCATCGATTCACCTACTGGCAGTTTCAGTAATAAATTAGATCAATGTAATTATTGTGTGCACACAGATGTCAAATCACAGTGACTATGATCAGATCAGCTGGGTGTTTCCTAGAAAAACTGTATTTATCCATATTTGGTAGGGGAGAGAAGGTTCATCTGCCCATCCAGAACCCAAAAGAGACAAATTTCCCACTGAGGTTTCAACACTGTGTTTCATGGACTAAATCCTGACAATAATTTACTCTGGGAAATGAACGCATTATTTTTCTAGTTCTGTGCTCTATCCAACCACTTCCTCTTCAATAGATCCAGCTATTAAAAAGGCAAAAAAATCCCCGAATTTTGTAGCTTTCAATGACCTGGAACAAGTCAATATTTTGTGGGCTCAGCACCCATCTCTGGTGTCAGCTGAGCTGATGCAGAGACCCCAAAGGAAAGCACCACGACCCCAGAGAACAAACCCTGTCCCCAGGCCAGGACGTGCCCCCCACAGGCACCCAGACATGCTCCCCTTGTTCCCCCAGCTCCCCCATAAAGCTCCCTGCTCTCAGACCTGCACTGGGATCCTCTGGTGCCACAGGGAAGCAGAAGAGACCTGTTGGGTGTTTGACTCCTCCAGCACATCCTGCAGGGCAGGGGAGCTTCCCCTGCCTCTCCAGCAGCCTGCTGTGACTGACACAGGGGTGAATTCCTGATGCCTGCATCTCCCCACCTTGTCTTCTGTTTACCTGGCAATTATCCACCCGAAATTCTTTCACCTCCCCCCTACTGACACCTCGGAAACACATGGTTATGAAATTGATCCTCTGTTATCTGTCAGCGACCCAGATAACAGCGCTGCCTGTGCTCCACTCTCCCTTCAGCATCTCAGCAACTTCTCCTGCTCCAGCCAGAGGCGTTTCCCAAACTCTGAATCTGATGCTCTCAGGGCTGTGGTTGGATCACACATCAGGGCCTCATCAGACACCATCCCAAGGAGCACCCACCAGGGTCTGAGCCTACTTTGCTGCCTCCAATTTAGCTCGTTAACCATTCCCAAAAATGAGTATATTTTAATTACTGTTTTCTGAGAATTGGGATTATTTTCCTTCTAAATATATTCGTCTGATTATCTCCAGGATGAAATTCATTTGGTTAATTACCATCTTTTTAATTTGTTTAAGACTGTGTTTCTGTTTCCTGTGCTGTAACACCTCCCTGCCAGCTCTGCCTGCATTTATTCGATGTCTGACATATCCCCATCTCAGGGAACAAACAGAAGGTTTCCATAAAAAACCAGGCAGTGCCCCAAGCCTTGCAGGCAGCCTGTGATCCCACCTGAACTCCAGGGGAAATGTAGGACCCTCTCAGCCTCCAGTTCCACTTCCAATCCATGCACTCAATCCAAGCCCTCCTGGCAGACACCCCCTTATGTAACATCCCGTTCATCTGCCAAACCAGAGTTTTGTACCTGGATTATTCTACTGTTATCTTATTACTACCCCAAAATGGCAAGAGACAAATTCCAATTTCATTACCAAGATCTTGATTCCAGTCACTGATGTATTTACTGGAAGAACGCAAACGTAATTTTATTTCCAGTTTTCTAGACTCTCCCAATAATAAAAAAGAAAATCTTCCATGGGTAATGCAAACAAGACCAATGGAGACATTAGGAGAAATTTCAGATATTCTTAAATCAATAGAAACACCACCTAAAGGGAAAGGTCAAGGCACCTAATCAAATTATACACATGGGCTTGAACAGCAGGAACACCAGGAGAGCATCCAAAAGCTTGGGAGAAGATGTTTACATGGAGAACAGTGCTGGGTGGGCATGGACTTTCCTCTGCCCATGACTTCAGCCAGGCTGGTTCCCACCTCAGTTTGCTGGGAATTTGCACAGCAGCTGGGGAGGCTCTCCCAGAGCTGCCTGGAGTCCATGGCAGTGCCCCAGCACAGTCCCTGGGCTGCCCCAGCCTCAGCTGCACCCACGTTTCTTTTCCATGCCAATGTATTTCCATCTTACTCAAAAAGCTGTTTGTCCCTTAATAGGGCACATTTTCCAACCAGCTTTGTTGTTCTGCAAATTATGGGCTATAAAGAATTAATGGTGGAATATAAATCAATTTAGTTCACTGAGAGAGTGTGTGTTTTATGTGGTAGAGGTTTTCAAAGAAAAGTAATTAGTTGATTTGGCATTTTAATCTTCAGAAAAATAAAGAAGCTATTTTTCTCCTAAGATGATGTGTTTGAACACATAAACATATGCTGCATTTTCTGAAACTATATTAAGAAATATTATTTATTGGTTAGATGTGGCTGATAACCATTTCTATTGTCTCAGGAAGATTCTCTGCGATAAAGATTTCCCTACAGGGACTGCATTTCACTTTCCAAAATGCCTGACCAGAGGCTTTAAAAGAAAATCCAGAGAGGTCCAGTTCACTTCTTTCCCAGGGATGTCCTTTCCTCTGGGTGCCTGTAGTGTGGAGATTCCATGACCACAGTGCTTGTCCCAGCAGCTGCACCAGGGATGGTCCATAAGCAGCAAACGGGGAAACACAAATTCCTCTGTGTGTGTGTGTGTGTGTGTGTGTGAGGAGTCCCGGGGACTATTGCATAAGATGCCTCTGCTTTGCAATTTGTTCTCTCCCTGGCTGCAGCCCGAGTGTCTGAAGCCAAAGGGCTGTTTTGTGCTTTGGGAGAGAATAAGCCTGTCCCGCTGGTGAGTCTCATTTGCCCTCTCCATGTCTGTGCCACACGAAAAAAAGGATGCCACCTTCCTCCCTTTGCTGAATTTCCCACATTAACACTCTGGGTGTGTTCAGCAGAGCCAGAGCAAAGCCAGCCAGCCACGCATCTGAGTTTGCTTTCCCCCTGCTCCCCCAGAACAACTCGTTTAACAGCAGCACAGCAATTAGAAAAATCAATATTCCATCCTGACATGACTGTTTTGGCTGCAGCATTGCTTGAGGAGCACCTCTGGCAGCCTCATCTTTGCCTGGACAAAGGATAAGGCAGGAAGGACACTCTGGTGTTGGGAGATCTGATTGATTTAAGATGATTTCTCTTAAAGCCCACTCGGTATTTGCAGCCTGTTTCAGGTACAGGCAGTGTGGAGATGACATTCTCCTAATAAGCAGCTCTGTGCCAGGAGTGTGCGTATAAATACAGCTGCAGAGAAATGCAAGCTTGCTTTCTTGTTTAATATCCACCACCCACCTGAATAAAACAGAACCTGACACATGTCATAAGGAATTACTGGAAGAATGCAAGGCCCTTAGGCACCAGAGCCCCATTTGTATTCCAGTCATATTAACCAAAAATAAAATAAATAAGTAACAATCACATCTTTGCCATGAAAGGATTTTCAAGCCATTCAAGCACTTACTACGATGCTGCTACACATTCCCGTGCTGGAAGTGCAAGGGCAGCAAAGGGGAGGGAAACAGAGACAAAGAGCAGAAATCACAACAGAGAAATTAGTGAGATTTGCTGCTTTGGAGTTTGTGCTGGAAGGCTCAACCTGGCCCAGCTCAGCCCAGCCCAGCCCCACCGTCTTCCCCGAATTCTATAATTAGTATCAGTGATTATTCCAGCAGGATTCAGAACCCTGCCCATCTGCAGAGTCCAGGGTGGGAGCAGCCTGCTTTGTTTCCATGTTATTTAAAATAGGAACCCTAATTGCCAATTGTTGTGGTGGAAAACCACTCCCTGATGGAGACAGGCACGATGGAAAGCACTGTGTGGGCTCCACCTTTCCCAGCCACTAGGGAGAGTGGGAAAGCAAAAATTCCCCAAACTCTGAGCAAACCCACCCACCTTCCCCAGAAATGTGAAAATCAGATAGATGGTTACTAAATTGAGGAGCAGGAACTCCTTTTGCAGGGAACACGAGCGCTGAAAGCCGTCCAACACAGGCTCCCCACTCCATCCCACAGAGCAGCCAGTCCCTGGTTTGTTTGCCTGTGTGTGCTGTTGTGTAAGCCATAATTATGCAATCTCACAGTTTAGCACTGAGACATTCCCAGCTTGTTCCAGCTCAGCAGCAGCAGCTCATGGCCATAAATGAAAAAGCCAGACTTCTTCCACAAATTTATTGACATGGAATAATGTGACCTCTTGTAGCACGGAAAAGGGCAGTGCAAAGATGAGCTCTGGGAAAAGGAGGCAGTGCTGGCCAAAATTACCAGCAGTGGAGTTCTGGTTAATGCAAAGTGAAGCCAGCCATGGCAGGGACATGTGGAACCTTTAAGCTGGTTCGTGATGAGGTTTGTGTAAACTGGATGCCCTGACACAGCAAAGTGGGAGATCTGTGACCTCAGGAGCAGCACAATAAACAGCCACACAGAGACACTGCACTGAGAGAAAACATTTCCCAGGGCACTTTCTGATGGAAAATGGTAGATAAAATCCCTGGACAAAACAGCCCATCCTCAGTCATCAGCACAAACTGCTGCATTTGATGACTTTTTTTTTCAATTGAGCCATTAGATTTTTCTCAGTAGATTTTTCAGGTGAGACAAAATGAGTCTGATTTTGAAGATTCACAAATAGTTGTAAATAACGATCAGATGCCAGGAACAGCTGTAATCACTGTTTCAAACTATTTCATCTCCAGAGGCATCCAATGGGTTTTGAACATCTCCTTATGTTAACTCAATTTTAGAGCTGAACACACTGAGGAGGAGTCACTTCCTCCAATGTATTGTCCTGACACCCAAGTGTTGTTTATGTACCAGGAGCACAAATCAAATTGAATCCTGGGCTCTTTATGCACTGACATTTATAAAAAGAAAAACGTGTCAGAGGAAGAGAAGTGTCCACAAAACCACTCAGGGCTGAGTGATGCTTTCTCAGCTTATCGGTGACAGGGGCTGTGGTTTCAACACATCTCATGGCAGGAAATAAAAGTGCCAAGATGCAGGTGATACAGCACAGCCTGTTCTGGGAGCTCTGACACTGCCCCAGCCTGGGACTGACTGCAGCACTGAGAATGCCATGGGCTCACTTGGAACTAAGTAGGGTAATAGGCTGGGAGAAATCAGGGGCTGGGGAATTAGCACACAATCCCAGACTGGTTTGGGTTGGGAGGGACCTGAAAGATCATCCAGTGCCACCCCTGCCATGGGCAGGGACACTTTCCACTATTCCAGGTTGCTCCAAACTGGCCTTGGGCACTTCCAGGGATCCAGGGGCAGCCTGTGCCAGGGGCTCCCCACCCTCCCAGCGCAGGATTCCCTCCCAATATCCCATCTAACCCTGTGCTCTGTCAGTTTGAAGCCATTTCCCCTTGTTCTATCACTACACACCCTTGTAAAAATCCCTCTCTTAATGTTTAAGGGAACTTGATATTTCTAAAACATTCAGATTTACGATTGGACTGGTGGAATTATTTAGGTCAAGTCATGCTTTGCATGTTAATTTGAAAAAATAATCAAATCTAACGTGAGTTTCAGAATGCCAGTGCCAGGACAGCCAGCCCAGGAAATTATTGATGAGCATTCAGACAGGACTGAAGCAATTAAGAGTCATTTTTGGTTGCCTGAAAGCAGCTTGGTGACCTGAGTCCAGCTGTGAGGCAGAGAGAGGAGATCCCTGAGCTGTCCTTCAGGGCCACATTCACACACAGGATGTTTTTTTCCCATTCCTAGAAGGCGTTATTGGAAAATGTCACTATTCATTGCTGAGGTTCCCGGGATGCAGCAACTCTCATTACACCTAAGCCTTCTCAGCACAAAGTAGCCACAGATAACCTGGATGTATTTGCTGCAGCTGCTGTTCCAGAGGCTGCACTCCTGTTCCGTGGGGGGATTCCCATCATTATTGGCTCTGTTATTTTATATCTCGCTCCTCTGTGTGATGCTGACTCCTTTCATTTGAACAAAAGGATGTGTTCCTCTGACACGAGCAGGGATGAGGAGTCTCAGGGATGGAAAGGGATGCTGGAGGAAAGGCAGCAGGTCATGATGTGCCTGGGCTGAGGGCATGGGAGCCCTGGAGCCTCTGTCCTTGTGGGAGCCCTGGAGCCTCTGCCCCAAAGGAAACCCTGGAGATTCTGTCCCTGTGGGAGCCGTGGAGCTCCTGGCCCTGCTGCTGGCAGATGCCCAGAACAGACTTGCCAGTGCTTTCAAGGAAAACAGGTGTAGAAAAGATGTTTCTTCCAGCAACATAATACTGTACATGAGCAAACACACTGAGTAGGGAATGGCTCAGAGTGATAAAAAGCATGGAAAATTATTCAAGAGGAGTGTCTTTAGCTGGGAAAGACAAGGAGACACAACAGGACATTATCAGCAAATAATGCAGGGTAAAATCAGGAAAGAATTGCCTGTTTCTATTTACTGCCTTTTGTAAAATGGCCAAGGAATAGATAATGAAGATGAAAGATAACGGGCTTTAATAGATTAAAAACTGTCAGTGCTATAAATTATGTATCAGACAGTGTCTGTCTGTGGAACTCATTGATACGGGATGTAATTGAGACCAAAAACTTCACACCACTCAAACAGGATTATTGTTATTTTTTAATACAATGAAACTTTTTCTGTGGTTCGGAAGAGAGAATAAAGCTCTCAAGTCAGGGAAAAACAGGGAGCTGGCCCTGGCTCCTTGGCCATGCTAGAGCCCCTCTGTCCCTCCCTCCTGCTCTCAGTGTGTGACTGAGGGTGTGTGGAGGCTCTGCTGCTGTGTGAGAGGTTGGGACTGTGATTAACAAAGTGAGGAAGAGCCTCAAAATGAGTGACTTTATCTAACGAGTGTGAGACACCCTGTACAGAGAGAGAGCTGCAGATATAAAGGCATCAAGGCAAACTTCTCTCAAGTGTGTGTCAAAGCAGGTACCAGAGGGCCGCGATAATGAAAAAAAAAGACAAATAATTCTTTGCCCTTTTCTTGCAGGCTTCACTCAAGGACTGGAATTGCTCTATGAATACATATCACAGAGCTGCCAACAGACTTGGGAGGCAGCAGTGTTATACAAAGATCATAAGCCATGCCTAAGAGATGAGAGTTAAAAAAGAACCCAATGCTGCAGTCAGCTGATGATTTTTCCTATCTTATATCTTCTGTTAGAACACGTTTAAACAGAATCAAAATTATTACCCGCCCTGTAGGGCTCAAATGCCCGTGTAAATGAAGCTGGGAGTAACTAGTTAGAGGAAGAAGGATTGAGGAGATTAATGTGAGCTACACTCACTTCCCTAGATGGCTCAGAGAGCTTATAACAGAATTGGGATGCTGGAAAGCATTTAAAAGAACTAACTTAAATAAATCTCTAGTGCTGAAGGTTTGCCAGCATATACCTCTAAATTCTCCTCTGATGCAACCAGGCCCCTTCCTCCAGGGATGTTCTAACAACCTCTCAGACAGCAGGATAATTATTGCAAAGTGTGACCCAGACTGTGGTTACTGGTATAATCAAAAAACCCCTCGAGGTTTCAAAATTAGACACGGTCTCCCTGGTGGAGCAGAGTTCCCAACTCTTGGTAACTGTTGTGATGACTAAACTTGCAGTGACACTGTCTGTGAGTGGGACAGCCCCTTTGGGGCCGTGGGGCTGCTCACCCTGATGGGTTTTCCATCTCCCTGAGAGGATTCCTGGCAAGGAGCACACTGCAGGAGTGGCAAGGGGAGATGAGAGATAAGGGCTCACAGAATCACAGGATATCCTGAGCTGGAAGGGACCCACAAGGATCATCCAGTGCAGCCCCTGGCCCTGCATAGACAGCCCAGCAATCCCACCCTGTGCCTGAGAGCATTGTCCAAACACTCCTGGAGCTCTGTCAGCCTTGGGGCTGTGACCATTCCCTGGGGGAGCCTGTTCACTGCCCTGCCACCCTCTGGGGAAAGAACTGAAATCCCGCCTAAATCTTCCCTGGCAGAGCTTCATTCCAGTCTCTCAGGATGGAGAGAGACAATAGCTACACACTGTTATGGTGAGAGCAGGACATGGCTGGTGAAACCCCTGCTCCAGCAGATCAGGCACTGCTGTTCCCTCACACCATTTTCTAAAGAAAACGTGTTCCCCTGATATTTCAACTTCTCAAACTGAGTGTTTGATCCCTTGGGGAAGCTTAAGGACTGCAGTGGATTTGCTGCTTTCTGGTGCACAGGGAACTTCCACTGCTGGGATGTAAATCCTTGCTTGGTGCTAACACGCAATCTCCAATTTAAGCAAACAGGGAGCGAGGGAAGAAATGAAATACTAATTGCAATCCAAATTGCTCCATCTTCCATACACCCCCTGCCAACCCTGCTCCCTAATCCATAAGGTCTGAGTGCTGATCAGTGAATAATTAATTGGGGGAGCTGGAGAGGGTTCCTGCAGAGCCGCAGTGGATGCTCATCCTGGTCAGGGACGGCACCGGGAGCATCCGGCAGAGCCTCGGGGTGCCCTGCCAGGCACCCCCTGCACGTGGCCCTGTGTCACTAATTACACCTCGTAGGACAAACCCTGTCACCCACACAGACACTGCACAAACAACTGGCACTGCCACCTTCCCTGGGAGCACCGGGGAAAGGCAGGAGATGCCACGACCCAGGGAAATCATGGACATTACAGGCCATGATTGAAACTATTCACATCCCGATGGCACCTGGCTTTGCTTGATGCCCAGGGGGGTTATGCCCAGGCAGAGGATAAACACCAGACTCCAAAATGAGCAACAGCATCCCTGAGCCTTTCATTCCAATCCTCAGAGCCAGGCATTGGTAAAAACTCTGCTCTGACCAAAAGAATTTAACATGTAAATCCTTCTCTCTCTCTCTCTCTCTCTCTCTCTCTCTGGATTCCTATCATCTAAAGTGCTACTATATAGCAACAAACACATCCCTAATGGAACAAATCTCCCCACACAGCCAGGACAGCAAAATATTAATAATTCAAGGTACATAGAGCCGAGTTATGTAAATCATTTGGGATCTGCCGCAGGCCCGCTCTGCACAGGGATTCCTACAGAGAGCTGGGATGGGATGTGGGAAATCCCCCCTGGACTGGGCCAGCTTAATCCCAGAGACATCTGTAAATGTGAGCAAAGGGCACAGCCTGATAGAATAGCTCTGCCTTTCTAATTCCTGCTGCATTGCCATCTTTGGAATGAGGGACTGCCACCCTCCTGCACGTTATCAATCACACACAAGGCACGCCACAGCCCTTTCTCATACAATTACTTATATAACATGTGGATTAAAGCTAAATTCTTATTTCTGGCTTTAATTCAAATCAGTTCAGTATTTTTAAACAAATTACATTTTAATTCCACCTAAAATGCATTGGTTTAATTCAATTAAAATCAGTTTTTGCTTTTTTTTTCATCACACCATACCTGAATTGTGTGGAAGAGAACCTAAGCGAGACATTCTCTAGTTGTGCTGGAGATTTGAATTGTAAACACTGCCAACCAGAAAAGCATCAAATTATCACTAACATAAGATTTCCATAGTTAAACAAACTACTTGAAATCTCAGTAATAACCATTTCAGAGGTTCTACATCCCAAGGTTTTATTAAAGAATATGATAAAGAGGAAGCATATTTTTCCTCAATCTGGTTCTTCCTTCCCTCCCAGCTGACAGATGAACTTGACAGAGTTATTTGGTATTCACAAATCCTGAACATCATTGCAGGCAGTGCTCTGTACAAGTCAGAGCCAGCAGTGAGCTCCAGCTCCAGCTGCTGCCTCCAGCTACAATCAGTGGGTTTCAGGCCCTGAGCACTGCAATAAGAGCCGGGATAACAAGGAACACACGTCAAACATCGGCGTCTCCCAGCTCTGAATAAAGGCTTGGAACCCTTCCCTACCTCACTTCCATGCTCACTTGCAACTCTTTATCCCTCACACAGATTTTCCAATCGAGGTTTTGCAAGGTTTCAATAAAGAACAGAGCGGAAGTTGGTTTGAAAAGTTATTTAAAAACATTCCTTCCTTCCTTCCAAGAGAGAAAACCATTTATTGCTAAAACTAATTCCCATTAGAAATGACAGAGTAGAGGACAGCAAAGTGTGAGCCAACATGCAATGGATCTCTCCTAGGAGATGGGAAATTCCAGAGAAGATGGAAATTGGAGGCAGATGCCAATTGGACATCCCTCCCCCAGGCCCACACAGCACGAGGGGCAAAATCTGAGAGTGCAGTTACATCCCATTAAACACAGCTGCACCCGCCAGAAACAGGGAAAGTCCCTGCTCTGCCATCTTCCCACTTCTCTGCAGCTACTGGAGCTGCTTCAGTGCCCCAGCCAAACAGAATAAATAATCCCCTCAGATAATCATTTCTCATTGAATCCACTTGCTGCCCTTCCTGAGGTCGTGTGATGGGAAGGGGAATATGTGAGCAGGAGGCAGCAGGCTGGGGAGAGCAGGACTGTTCCTCTCAGTGTTTGAGCGATGCTTTCATCAGGAGCAGTTTTCACTGTGTGCCAGAATCCCAGAGTGGTTTGGGTTGGAAGGGACCTTAAAGCACATCTCATTCCACCCCCTTCCCCAGACCAGGTTGCTCAGGGCTGTGGGAGGTGTCCCTGCCCACGGCAGGGGGATGTTTAAGCCTGGGATAGAACTATCTCACTATCTACTGTAAACAGATGATAATTGGAAAAGCAGAGAAGAGTCTAGAAGGAACAGAAAGCGTCCTCTGGTAGAAAAGCTGCAGTGATGGCATTTTCTTCCTCTTTTTTTCCTTTGAGGTTATTGACATGAAGAGTAATGCTAATGTAATTGCACTGAAATTCATGCACATGAAAACCTCACCAGGGCAAAGTCAGAATAAATGGTGTGTTTGGAAACAAAATGTTGATGCAATGGAGTAGCAGTATCTGTCTTCAACCTGAGGAGTATCACGACACCACGGGCCACAGCACAGCAGAATTGTCACCCTGGCTCAGTCTGTGCTGTCTCCTTGCACCCCTGAGGTGTGCACTGCTGCACCACCACATCCCAGCTGCCAAGCAGTGGCCACACGAGTCAATAACGTGGATTCAGGCTGGGAGAGCAGCAAAAGGAAAGCAAGGCAAGCATCCTTGTATCCATTAATCAACCTGCTCGTCGCCGCGCAGACAATGCCCGGCGATTGTCGGCGTTTCCCAAACATCCCTCACGCGTTAACCATCTGCAGCTGGAATACAATGCTTTGATTACAAACGTCAAAAAGACAGAGCAGAAAATTAACTTCTCCTTATTTAGTAGGTTTGCAGAAATGTGGCTTCACGCTACACTAATTCGGTGCCCTCGGTATGAAAACTCCCCATTACGATGTCTCGTCAAATTAGAGCCGACGATCCAACGATGTCATCTCTCTCCTCGCACAACGCTCTATTTTGTAATTAAGCAGGACAGGGAAACAATGGCCTTGCGTATAGAGAAAAGGTCAGGGATGCAAAACATATTTTTGCAAGCTAATTGTAAGATGCATGAAGCCAATTATCCCAGCAGCGCTGCATATGCCGGAGCAGGAAGGATTTTCTAATTCTGTTCCGCGGCTCCGAGTGGAGTCAAGGCGCTGGCTGCGCCCCGTGGGGCACGGGGCTGTCAGGAACCAGCGAGTGCAGAACTGGGAAAAAGGCTGTGAAAATTCTGCCATCATTCTATGAGAATCATTCCAACCTCTCAGCCCTTCCCCTGACATTATAACTTGAAGAATTAGCAGGAGCTAATATAGTCTTTACTGAAAGCTTTAGGCATGACCCCCTGTTCAGTTAGGAAGTTGGTTTGGAAGTGTAGGATAAAGGAAAGTGTTTCTGTATCCTGTGAGAATGGGGAATGCATTTACCTCAGGCAGCTTCTGATACAAGTTCACAGGTATCTGCAAAAGTCAAATTAACAGGAGGAACAGTTGGGACCTTGCTGCTGCCTTGGGAGAAGCTGAAAGGCCCCACATTGCTTTCAATCCATCTCTGTCCCTCTTGGAGTTATTAAATCACCATTCTTTCAATGCCTTCCAGAAAAGTCCTTTCAAAATGCTCTCTTTCCATTAACAACATTCTCCTTTTTAAAATGTCTAAACTTCCTGATACCATGGGAAGAAGAGGAACATCACAGTTTATGGAGAGAAATGGTAATTTTTTTCCTGCATCTCTCCTTCAAAGCAGCTCTTTCTGATTTTACTCCAGCCTCTTAACACAGCCACTAATTACAGATCAGTAATTAACTTTCTGGTTCAAGAAATATTTTGCAAAGGAACCCCATTAAAAGGCTGATTTGCTTATTGCAGGACAAAGCAGCCTTGGTATAAATGCAGGTAGTGCATGAGGCCAGTCTGAATTCTGAGACTGTCCTTGAATCTTGATTTTTCTGCCGGAATCTGTTCCCTGCTGTGGGGGGAGTGGGGACAGGCACCACCCCCAGCATGAATGACATGGAGTGTCACACGAGTGACTGCTGGATGCTCCTGGCTGTGCAAGAGGTTTTATCCTGCATTTCAGTCACTGCTGCTGGGGCTGGATGGTTCCCCTACACAAACTGCACAGCGTTTCCTCAATGTCTTCATTCCAATCCAAACCAGAGCCCAGCTGTGTCAGTGCCACCCTTCAGGGGTCCCCTCTGGGGCAGGTTTTCCTACTCAGCCACCTTCCTTGGATAATGCCATTTAAGCAGGAGCCAGAAGAGGAAGCAGCTCTCAGTTCACACAGATCTGAAAGCCCTCTGAGGTTCTGGGGTCTGCCAGTGTCCTACTTCTGAGGGATGAGTCATTCCTCTTTCCAATTCCAGAGGAAATAGAGCAACTTCTTCATCCTTCACCATGCAGCACTCACCACATTCTCATCAAACTTAACCAATTTCATCATGCCTAAAAATACTTGGCATATCATGTTTGTTGGGAATAAACAAATTAGATCTCCAAGGAACTCCCAAGCTAAGTTTGCTACAGGAGCACAGACGTTCATCAGTTAAAACAAAATTAGTCTTTGTGCACATGGAAAGCTCCTACAACAGACAGCATGGGCACTATAGTGGGAATTAAATGTGCTGCAGTACATGACTTGTACAATTCCTCTTCCCTCTGGGGGTTAGAAGCAAACATTTTGGATGGGCTAAAGACAAAAAGGAGTTTAAAGAGGAAGTCTCAGTGGTGCAAGTTGCTGCTGTTATTAATGCAGGGCTGTACCCCTTCCAAGGCTGAGGCTCATTTAACAATCAACCATATGCTCAGGCTTTTGTAGTGCCAATAAAAGCTTAAATAGAATGTTATCTCCTGGAATTATAAAAAACAAAAAACAAAAACTTTGCAAAATAATCACAAATGTTGGTAATCCAGAGTTCCATAGCATTAAATGGATTTTAGGTGCACTAAGGAAAAATGTCTCCAGCAATTATCAGTTCAGGGATTCCATCAGAACACAGAGTTACTCACAGTACCCATTTTTCACCAAATTAAGACAATCTGAAGGCATTTGTCCACACAGTGGTACTGTGCCCCTGCCCTCTCAGTGCTGGTGTAAAATCATCTTTGTCACTACAAGAAAACCATCAGCAATACATCCCCACCAATAATTAACAACTGCAGCAGAACAACCTTCTCTCCCTTCTCTGGCTCTGCTCCCTGTGCTCCATGTCCAACCCAGAAATTTTCTCCATCACAGATTTTGTCGGAGAAATGTGGGTCCAATTAAGAAAAATCCATCTGCCAAATGCTTGATTTGTGGCTGATTCCAGAGGCCACTACAAAGCCAAGCATTCAGTGCTCCACGATAAAAACTTAGTGAGCTGCTGTAATAAATCAGGAGGCAGGAGACATTGTTAGCAAAATGCCACTTTTTGGAACCCTTTTTAGCTCTAACAAGCAATATGACCAGCCAGCAAATTGAAAGGAACACTCATTCCACAATCCTCCTTTAGATCTCATATTTACACACTCTGATTGTACCATATTAATGCACCTCTCATACAGAAGGTGAGTTACACTTGCTCTGATTTTGCTTCTTTAACTATCAATAATTGTATTACTGTTACTGTAACAGGAAAAATCAAAAAACACCCCAGTATGCACAAGACTGGCAAAATTTGGCCAAATCCATCCATGTGAACCCCACAGTAATTTAGTGAAATATATTTGTTTACATTCTCTGCCTGCACACAAGCCACATCCATGTCATTATCTGTCTGAACATGTATGTGCACAGTTCATGTATTTCACATATTCATCTGCAGCATAAACAGGACATTCAAGGAAGGGAAAAATAAAGGAACTAAGAGGCAGGAACAGTCCCAATTTAGATACAAAAAAGCCAAGTAACAGAAGCACTTACGATCTACTGTAGCTCAATATTTCAACCTGGAGTGTTTTGACTGCATTTACTGCACTATTCATTTTTGCTGTGGCATTCCCAGAAAAATTGGCCCACGCTCCAGAACAGAGCACTGTTATAATGGTGACTTCCACGAGCAGAGGAGTGGTTCCTGAACAATCAGCTTCGATACAAGATGGAGTCAAGAATCAAATATTTAAGAGGCAAATATTCCAATACCAAAAGCTTCTCTGAAACAGTTCCTGGATCACAAGCAAGACAAGCACAGCAGCAAATGCACGAGAATGATCTGAAAGACCCGAGCTCTTTCATACACATTGTGCACATACAATGAGATGGGAATGTTCAGAAAGATAAAATTATCTTCTGTAACCAAAGCCTCGCTGCATGACTGAGAGGCCCAGCTGCTGCTTTGCTTTCACCTCTCTGAGAGCAACAGTCCCTAAGGCCAAGCTCTCCTGCAGAGGACTCCTGCTCACCCGACAGATCTGACACCACGGTGGCAGCGAGGGATGAAGAGCCTGCTGTCAAAAGCCTCTGAGTCTCAGTGTCCTGCAGCTCAGGGGTGTCTGTGTATCACAGGGGAAGTGCATTTTGGAGAGATGCCTGCCCAACAGTAATGGCATTCTCAGGTACCATGAAGGAGCCATTCATTTTCAGTTTCTCATACTCATATAGTCAAATCCTTGGTTATTCAAGGCTGCCAAGTGCCAGCTCTCCTCTAAGCCACCCTTTAGGGTCTACACTGCAAATGCACTGCAGGATTCCCTGAGTGTCTTTAAGGAGAAGTAGCAGCACATCTGGGTCTCGGGAAGCCCCACCAGCTCCTGGGCTGCTGTGCTGGGAGGGCAGGGAAATAACACGGCTTAATTTGGGAAAATTACTCTGGCTGCAGGGCTGGCCAGAACAGTTAATTCCCCTGTCCTATCCTGCCAAGTGACAGAACGAAACAAAACTCAGTCAGGTAGAAGGGAAACCCTGCCTAATGTGCCTGTTCTTGGAGCAAAGCAGCAGCACATTCCCGGCCACCCGGCTCCTCTCGCTTCCCTCTGGAACACAGTGCCCTACTTCGAGCGTTTGGGAAAACTGCAGCACAGGAACCAAACCAGCTCTGTCTGCACTGATAGTAATCCCTGAAATCTTACTCTGCACTAACCAGCAAAATCACTTCACTTGCAGAATCCAGAAGGAAAAAGCTTAGGAGGCTGCAATAGGTCAGGTAAGGAAAAATCCAGATTGACAATTGTTGTTCATGAGCTTTAAAAGCTCATGGCCCCTCCAGTGAATAAGTACAGCTAAACCAAAGTAAGTTGTCATTGCTTTTCAAAGTGAAGCATTTACTCAATGGGTTCTCAAGTACCATCCTGGTATATTAAACTGCCTCTGCTCAGAACTGGTTACATCAGGGTATGTCCAGCCTGGCAGAATTTTCAGACACAGACTTTTCCTGGCACTTCGGTATTTCTGTCACTCCCCAAAATGATTTGTGTAGGGTTGTAAGGTTTTCCTTTTAGAAGCAAACCACTGGTTTGTGGTTGGTAAAGCAATCTGTGTTCCCCAGCCATGACCTTGATCTCCATGTGAATTTACACATGAATTTACCTTGAACGGTGCCTGTCTGATGCTCACGTTAACACAAATACACACAAATCCACTAAAGAGCTGCTCCACTTTCTAACCAGCTGAAGAATCTCAAAGATCTCATTTTGCTCTCAATTTGCTCCAATACTGGCCATCCAATACATCCCATCTGAAATGCTTTATCAGATCCATCTGCACATTCCCTGCAGCACATCCCTGCTGGACCCAGCTCCTGTCATGGCTCAGGCAGGAGCAGCAGCTCCGGCCACATCCGAGGCTCCATCTCCGTGTAATGACGGCACACAACGCTGGGATGGAGACGGATGTGTGTGAGGGGGATCTGGAGAGATTGTGGTTGTTATTGTTCCACGGTATTGTTCCTGCCGTGTGTAACCCAGTTGTGATGGGTGCAGTCCAGCATCCCTCCCCTCCCTCCCTCACCTGCATCAGCCGGCTCTGGCTGCTGCATCTCCGTGCTGTTTATACGCTGGTGCATCAATTTAGGATTTATTGGGGAAGAGAAAGCACAGCAGTCAGGCTTTTCTGCACCTGGAATTTAACCTGAAAAGGGAGGGCTCGCACCGTACCCTCAGCAACAAATTAAAACTACCCCTCTTGCAATTAACCGAGTCTACTTCTATCAGAGACGCAGCCCTCGCTCTGAATAAGATAAGCAAGATCTTAACAAGAGCTGGGAAAAATCAATATCCTCCTTCTCTCTCCGCGAAACATCCCCTTACCTTTCATGGTCCACACTCCTGAAGCCAGGTAAAATGTGCCGGAAGCTGCTGTTCCTGTCGAGCTTGGGTTGGCTCTTTGTCCTTTTGATGGAGCCTTTAAGCCGGCGGCTGAGGAACCCCTGCGGGGTGAGACAAGAATACTAAATGACCAGGCAGAGAGAGGGGAGCGGGCAGCGGGAGCGGGCAGAGTCCCCGGCAGCTCCTGCATGAGCAGCGCCTGGCGTCAGCCAACATCTGCTCCCGGCCGCGCCAGACTCCCCGAAGCCTCTGTTGCCCTGGCAACCATCGGCTCCCATAAAAACCCCGTCTGAAAGACAAGAGTGGCACATCGCGGCTCCTGACGGGAGCAGGGGCTGGGCGCGGGTCCCTCACACGGATGGAGCTCCATAAAGCCCGTCCTAACACCGAGCTACAGGCACCACCTTCGAGAAGACAGAGATCCTCGACTCGGTCCTTCTTCCCCGCCGAGCATCCTCCCGCACGGCTCCTGGACAGCAGGGCCGGCATCAAACGTTTTAATAGCAAAGCTTCTAATGTGTTATTTGCTTATTGTTAGGAGTTAATGTTCTACATAATCTGAGCATTACATTTAATCTCTCCCGCTAAATAAGGCAATAAAAGTGTAATATTGCTGTGCTGGCCGGCAGCTATAGAGTGTGAGAGTGCTGCGAGAAGGTCAAGCGCTTTTTGGGGGGCATTTTAAAGAGAAAGCAGGATTTTGGGGTGAAGACTGAAGGCGTGTTCCTGCCGTGGACCATCACACTAAAGAGACAGATCAGCTCCCCATAAACAACTCGGCAAACCCCTGCAGAAGCTGAGGTTCTGCACACTCTGGTTCCCTTCCCCAGCCCCGGGAAAGGGGGAAGCTGTCCAGATTCTGCCCTGCCTGAGGAAGTGTGAGATACCAGAGCAACATCCCAGCCGTGCCCACAGTGCACCCTCTGCTCCAGGCAGGAGCCTCAGGAGTTTCTCCACTCAACATACAGGAATGGATCCTTAGCAGCTCACTTTTATAAATGAATACCTTTAATATGTCTTGCAGGGTGATAATCATAGTCCATGAAGCCTGTCATTTGTTCATGCCATTTAAACACTCCTTCCCCACCTCGGATATTCATGGCTCATATGATGTCTTTCTCAAGCTGCAAAATCTCCCTGGGCACTCTCTGTTATGGAAGTGACTTTCCTGTTCGTAAGTGCACCAAGAATTTCAAACATCTAGATAACCAAAGGTGTTTCACATTTATTAAGTGCCACTTTAGCTACAAACGAGGTATGTAACACGCATTTGTGTGCACTGAGTATTTCTCCGGGAGCTATTTGCATGACTGAAATAGCAGGAGGTATAAAACACAGGCCATCACATTGTACACTCTGTCATACTGCACAAAGCCAGCGTGTGAGATAACAAAGGCCTTTTCAAAAGGGTTCTGTCCCTGAGAAATACCTTTAGAGAATTTTATAGTACAGAGAAACATGGCTATGAAAAGCAAATTTGAGGATTTGCATTATCTAGAGCATTGTTAAGATATTTCCCTCAGTACTCAGACCTTAGCCAGCCTCCTACTCATGGTATCAGCATGGTATCAACCCCATTCCCATCATATCAGCGTGGTATCAGCTCCAACTCATGGTATCAGCCCCATTCCCATCATATCAGTGTGGTATCAGCCCCATTCCCATCACATCAATGTGGTATCAGCCCCATTCCCATCATATCAGCGTGGTATCAGCTCCAACTCATGGTATCAGCCCCATTCCCATCATATCAGTGTGGTATCAGCCCCATTCTCATCACATCAATGTGGTATCAGCCCCATTCCCATCACATCAATGTGGTATCAGCCTCACACTCAGGCTATCAGCTCTCCATGTTCCTGTTCCTCTGACTGGACCAGGCTCTGGTTGCCTGCTATGGACACTGGCCAATATTTGCTGTGAAGGGAAAATCCAAAACACACGACTGGCCAAACACCTGATATTGTCCTAAACTCCTCTGGTGAGAAGGTTCTGGCCCAGGAATGAGAGACTGGAGTTCCTTAATCACTGCCAGCCCACCCACACATATGTCCTCATTTTATCAAGCCCCTTCTTCAGTCCAGGAATAACTTTGAACTCTGGACAGGGCATTGATAAGGAAAAATCCAAATGTCTTCTGCAACCAATGGTGACATTTTTCTTCCTCAATTGTATATTCCACATCTCCACAACTGTTTCACGATTCGTGCAGGATTTGGAAATTAGAGTTTAGGGTTGCAGCAAGACATTACTTTCCTTCTGTTTCCCATTGTTTTTACATTTGTTGCCACCAGAAGGAAATCACACGGAGCCATTTTCTGTTTTCATTGCCAGCTTCCTTGGGAGAATGAGATGTCAGAGATTTTAATGCTGATAAATTATGCTGCTATAGTGATACTTTGCACCTCCATAGTGCACACCAGAGATCAGAAAGCCTAATGTGTGAATTAATACCTTCTGTAATTTTTAGGTGGGGTAAGAAAAAAAGACAGAAATTTGTCTGAGAAAATACAGGAGAGAGATTCTGACCTGGGGTGTGACCGCCGAGCTTTCCTAGTGAGATCATAAGGACATGATCCATTTCTTCTTCACTTATGACTTTAAACAACATTTGATTCTGATCTCCAGACAAACAAGGCTAATCCCACCCTCTGAGCATTGCCTGCTCCTCTAGCTGAGCTGCATTCTTGGCAGTTCCAGCAATTAAAGCACTGCCCTTTGCATGTATGTTCTCTATACACTTTTAAGTTTATATTGAGAGCTGTCTAGGGCAGAATTGTGTCTTCCTGTGTGTGGGCAGCATTCACCACCAGCAAAAATATCTTAGCAAAGATTAAACTAGTAACTGAGAAAGGTTTCATTCAGAAGTTAATAGTCTCTATGAAATGATAAAAAATGAAATCTGCAGAGCCCAAGAATCCCTTCAGCTAGAATAAATAATGAAATATCCTTTACAATGGAAGCAGAGGTACCAGCTATATAAATTCATCCCTGCACAGCCTAAGGTCTGAACGAGAGGAGATCTTTTAGGGTCTTTAGAGACAATAATTGTGGTCAATAGTATGGTCCCATGCAATCCCTGAAAGCCCACAGAGCAACGTGGCACAGAATTCATCAAGCCTGGCAAGGAAAAGGGGTGAACCATGGAATCACAGAGCAGTTTGGGTTGGGAGGACCTTGAACAGCACCCAGTGCCACCCCTGCCACGGCAGGGACAGCTCCCACTATCCCAGGGTGCTCCAAGCCCCAAACTGGGGATGTCCCAAGACTGGCCTGGGACACTCAGGGATCCAGGGGCAGCCACAGCTCCTCTGGGAACACTCAGAGCTCCCACTGAGCACTGATTTCACTTTCCCAGTGCAAGGGCGTTGCTTTTCTTGCTTTGTTTCTGCTGTTTTGCCTCTGACATCTCCAAGCCCGGAGTACAATCGCTCTAATCACAAGAGCTGACTGAAGACATGATAAAGACACAAAGAACGAAGGCAGAAGAAAACAAAACAAATCCTTTTGAGGAATGGCTTAATCACAACCACAGCAACTTCAGCTAAAACAGGATGGCACAATTCAAAACAGCACAATTAAATCTGCTGTGATTTGGGCTCTTTTCTTACACATTTGACAAACCCAAAATCCAGTGCCATCATCTCAATGCAGACTGAGGAAGGGACTCTCATTAAATTTTTTCTTCCTTATGAAATTTGGCATTCTCAATTACCCTACAACCTGGAAATAATCTTATATTCTATTACAATGTTTGAATATTTTTGGTATTATAATACTTTTAAAGCATATGTGCAAACCCATCAGCACCATATGCCTTTGAGATGCAGGAACTGCAGAATTCCACACGCCCTGGGGCAACATGAAAAAAAAAAAAAAACCAACTAGAAAGGAGAGAGAAAAAGGGAGGGGG
>VWZU01017030.1:191874-209999 GCA_013397095.1 Sterrhoptilus dennistouni | reverse complement strand
AAAAAAAAAAGAAAATAGAGTGTATTATGCACAGGCAAAAACTTGGGGGAAAAAAAAATCCTTCAATATCTTGTCCACAGCAGCTTGAACTGGGATCCCATTATTTAGGATTATGTTCAGTGAAGAGGAATGGCAGAAGGGCTCTTCACTTTCATCTCTCCAGGAGTTTCCATTTACTGCCATTAGTATTTAATACTTCATTTATCAAGGATTAAAACCAGGATAGATGGAGGAATGCTGCAAGAGTAGCTTATGATGGATCACTGCGAATTCAGCTGTGTACTGAGCCCAAACAGGCAGGAAAACTGCAGGAAAACAAGTTCCTGTTACAAGGAGAAGAAAACCTGTGTTTTGGTGTGGTTTGGGGGATTTTTGGAGCCAATGTGGCTTCAACCAGAAGCAGCACTGAAGTGTTTCTGGTGCTCCTGGAAAGCAAACCGTAAGGGCTGGAGAAAGAAATACTAAATTCTGTCTAGTAAAATACAGAATACAGATGCTTCCTCAAGGTTTTTTGGCAATTTGGACTTTGCTTGGCCTGGGATATTTTCCTAGAAAATGAAGAAAATCAGGCTCTAACAGAAGGAGTCAATAGATGGCAGTGCTTGATGGGATGGGAGCGAGTATTCCCAGTGAGCCTCAGCAAATCCTCCCCTGCACCACCTCCCTGCAAGGTGGGCACAGGGAGGGATTTCACTGGCACTCAGCAGACTTTCCCAGCTTCTGGCCCCTGAGCTTGATAAAATACCCCCCAAATTTCAGATTAAACCCATCTCACACCTCGAGCTACTGGGATTCTCTCAGGCTTCTCCTAAAAGCCAGGCTTTAGGCACGGCCATGGAGAAGGGACATGGTGATGTCTCCAGCCCTGCAGCATCACCAGGGCTGCCAGGTGCCCACTGGAAGTGGAGACTAAAATCTGAACACTTGTCTCTGAGAGCAGGCTCAGGACAAGGGACCTCAGCTCAGGGACCACTTGAGTTGGAGCCTCAAATTTCTCATTCTGCAGCAACTCATACAGAGCTCTGAGAGCACAGAAGTGAAGGGAGGGATTTACATGGAAAATAACTCTTGTACAGCCTGAGATAACCAGGACTAGAGGAGATTTTTCCAAGTTTAAGAAGCTTCATTAAAAATTTCTCTTAGGAGAAAGGGTAAGAACAGTTAAGTCACATATGAAGATATAGAAATGTTAAGAGTTGATTTTCGAGGTTTATATTCCATAATTCAAACACTACCAGGAGCTCTTGTTTTCAAAAACCACAATGTCCAATTATCTGTAACCTGCCTGGCAGATTTCTGTATTGGAAAGGAACTCCCAAGGGAAGTTCCCAAATTTCCAACCTAGTTTGTTCTAGTTCTGAAATGAAAGAAAGCAACTGGGAGTGCAACACTGCCAAAATAGCTGAATCCAATGGCTCCTGAGCTTCCCAGGCCCTTGGAGAGTCAGCAGCAGAAGGATGGAGATGTCAGGGAAGAACAATCAGCTGTAAAATATGAAAAGCTTACAATTTCCAAACCTACAACAGCAGGCTCAAAAGTAATAATCCCATTACCACTAAACTAAGGCACTAATTACTATTCCCAATGGCTGGAGTGGACTGACTGCTAATGTTCCTCTGGTTAATGAAGGAAGGTGAGGGAGAATATATTTCTAAAGTCAGACATCTGCTGAAGGCTGGGCAGCAGCACCAACTGTACCTAATGAAGCCATTCATATTAATGCAGTGACACTCGGAGGGGGAGCAGGGGAGAAATGAGATGAGGGTGGATTTGAACTCAGAGAAGACAAATGTCATGTATTACCCGTGTGATGGCTGCCCCTATTGAATCCACACTGAGTAACAGAACTGCTCAAAGCAAGGAACTGCATCCCACATCAGCTGTTCCACCACCAGGGGCTGACCTGCTCAAAGCTGGAATAGCTTCTCTAAAAACCAAAAAGCAGGACATATGCCACTGGAAAGGAATAAATTATTTTCTTTGACTGCAGGGACACTAAGAAAAATATTCTCAAACTCTCTGTCTTATGAAGAATCCAGATTTTCCCATCATGTTTTGCCATTTTCACCAACCAGAAGCAGTTGTTTAAGGTTCAAGGACATTCATTCACTGAGATCTATGGGTTCTGATGGCTGGAAGAACAATTTGTAGAACTAAAATAAACTCCTTGTCCAAACTGCTAATCATGACTCATTCACCAGTGTAAATGTTTTCAGGTGAACTGGGTGTGCTCAGATTATTTTTTTTTTCAGATTGCACCATTGTCTTCCCTTTGAAATTCTGGTTCTGCCTCCCTGAGTTTGGTAAGCAGCAGCTGAGTCTGTAAAGAAGGTGTGGCCTGCAGAGAAAACCTGCATGGAGCAAACCTGCTGCAAGACCATTTGTGTCTTCTCTGAATAAAAATAGCTGTGTGCAAGGAGAGCCAGCCCAGGCACCTGATGTGTGCAGGGAGGGGAGTCTGTGCTCACACTGCTCACTCTGTGCTGACACGGGCCAGTAACAGCCAGGGCTCAGCACTGACAGATCCCATTCCTGGGGTCCCTGTCCCTGCCTGTCAGTGGACACAGCAGTGCCAAGACCACTGTTAGTCACGGTAGTGAACAACCAGTGACATCTCAAAGCACAGGGATTGAAGCCATGGAAAACGTGGATGGCTCCCCCAGGCTCCTGCTGGGACAGGATCCCAGCTCTGGGCAATCCCAGCTTGGCAGGTGTCCCGTCACTTAATGACAGGTTCCTCTAGAGGAGATTTTCTCTCTGTAGGAGTGTGAGCACACACTGTACAGCTGCAGACAGCTAAATGCACCCAGGAATCACTGCACCAGCACTCACCAGGGAAACCTCTCCAGGAAAGTGTCCCAAGTGAAGCTGCAGACTCCATCAAACCCTACCGCTCTACCAGGACACATTTGACAGCCGCCTGTTGCTAACAGCATCTACCAGCACCCCAATCTCCTACAAACAAGCGAGCACCTGGTTTCACAGGCAGCACTTCTCCTGTCAGGCTGAGCAGGTTCCTTCCCCCCCCCCGGCAGCCCCCCAGGAGCCCAGAGCACTGCTGGGGAGGGCAGACACTGACCGTGACCCGGAAAGGCGTGGTGGCCGCGGGCTCCATGCTGGGGTTCTTCTCCGAGATGCCGCTGGGCATGGTGCGCCTCTGCCCGCACCGCTCCGGGGGGGACTCTGCGGGCACACAGAACAGGGCACAGTCACAAACACACCCAGCAGTGCAGGGACAGCACAGGGACAGCACAGGAAGGCCACCAGCCCGTGCAAAATGTGGCATCTCCCCCCAAGGTGTCCTTGCCAACGACCCCACGGATCCCACTCGCGTTGCCCCTGGAACAACATTCCAGCAAGACTTTCACCTTCAACAATTAGCAATTTTTTATACAACTGTAAGCTTCAGACAATGCCTGACATGTTGGCATTATCATTATTTCCAGTCTGCAGATGAGTAAACAGGAGCTGTACTGAGATGAGTGAGAATTATATGCAAAGTAGAGATCCGCACACTGGTGGATTTGATCCTCCTCGGGGAAACTGCTAATGGGGTTAGAGGCACAGGATGCTTAAGTTACCTCACTAATTCCTCTAGCAATTTGCTTTGGAACCAGGAAAAAAAATCATTAAATCCTGCTTTTGCTAAAGTATAAAATGAGGATAGGAATACTCACCTCCTTCCCCACTGGCAAGGAAGGGAGGGGGCTGAAAAGGCAAAATTAACAGCTCTGCTCAACACTGAGGAGACTTAGAAAGATGTTAGGACAGGTCAGGTACAGCATTGTAAGGTGGTGTGTCCTCAGTTCACAAACCCTCTTTGAAAGCCCCATGGAACTCAGAAAACCAGATTTATTTCCAAACTGCCATTCAGTGATGCTCAGACCTTGTAACAAGCTTCCCTTCCCAAAACCATTGCAGAGTCCTCCTTAGCCAAGCATTTCCATGGAGGTTGTCTCCTCAGCACGGCCCTGTCCTTGCCAAAGCCTGACTGTAAGAAACAACCAGCACCAGCAATTCCACCCAACCATTCCTGAGATGTGCCTTAAACTATTCCAAAAGAGCAGATTGAGATTCCAGCCATGGACAGGGTGAGGTGCTGGCTCAGTGACACCTTCCTTGGTTGCTGCATAAGCTGTGTGAAACTCAGCCAGCCCAGCCCAGCAGCTCACTGCCTTCCCAATTCCCAGCCAAGCCTTCAAATAGCTGGGGCACTTTCTCTGCAGAAAGCTGCACTTTGAATCTCAAGCAGTAAAATCCTTTGGTGTCATCTCCTCTCAGAAGATTCAGGCTCCTACCCCATTCCTTTGAGCTTTTGTTTTTGGACTGTCATAAAGAAACTACTTGATTACAGCATTTTGAAAGTGAGCTTGAGATGACAACTGAAGAAGCTGCTTTGCATTTTCTTAATGACCGGAAAAATCAACATTGTTTAAAGCATTTCTCACACACCTGGCTGGAAAACAGGAATGATGGCATTACGTGAAAAGCAGCTACAAGAAATTACTTTCACCATGTGCTCCCCAGCCCCAAACACTGCTCAGCACTGAGGGAAAGCACCTGTATGGGGGTAACAGCCCCCCAGCTTAGCTTCTTACTTCATCATTAAAATATACCCCAAGCAGAGCCTGCAAACACATCAGTGTGACCCCAGACCAAACACAGAGCTGGCTTAGCACCTAAACCCTCCTGTAATTATTAAACATATGGTTCATGAAATGTTTGGAGTCAAATCTCCATCTTAGCTTCGTTTAAGCACTGTGGGTTTCACTGCAGGAGAAACAGGTTACAAAACCCTCAGTAAGAAACCAGAAATAACCAAAAGGAGGGGTGGGTGTGGGCGGTGGGGGGGATGTGGGGGGAGCTGTTTGTTTTAAAGGTTAATAAAAATAGCTTACAGGTAAATTAGTAACTCCAGGAATGTACAGCAGAGCAGTTTCACATGGTGAGCAGTATGAATATATAAAGGTTTAAGTGCCCTTTTTTCTCCTTCAGGGCTGGAGGCACCATGTCAGGCTGGGTCACTGTGCCCAGGGCCTGGCATCAGCCACGCTGCCACAGCAAGCCCAGGGCCATGGAAAAGGGCACTGTAAGCCAGTCATAAAAACACTCCACAGCCACTGGAGGCTGAGAAAGAAATGTCTTCATTTGCAGCAGAAGGTATTTGGGTTAGGCACTGGAAACAGTCCCATTTGCCATGGACAGTTACACACTGGAACTGATGGTGCAGAGAGGGAGAGCTGTCCCTGCCCAGCGAGGCTCAGGGACAATGGGCTCCCTTCCCTCCCCTCTCCTGGGGCAGACAGACACCAGACACCCCCTGAAACTCCTTCCAGCCTTATTTGCTGTGATTTCTGTCAAATTTGCCCACTTGTGCATAAAATAAGCAAACTACAAGAGATCAGATTCAGTGTTTGATTTCAGCCTTTTCTTCCCAGCCTCTCCTGAACTTCCATCCCTGTCTGGACAGACTTGGTGGCAGTTCTGAGTCACCTCTCAATAGCACAGAGGGCCCAGGGCTCATCCACATTATACAACACAGGAGAGAGAAACAAACAGCAGGGCTTCCTGCTTTTCCAAATATTTACAGAAGGCTGCAGTGTTTTGGTTTTCCCCCTGTGCAGAGTAGGATCTTCAAAGAGGAGCTTCCTTGAAATTATCCAGCCCCTGAAAGCTCTCCCAGGTTATCCCCACACAGCTGGGCCAACACATTGTTGGCTGTGGAAGGCACCAGGAGGTTTTTTAGTTTAACATATCCCACTGCCAAAAGGACACACAGCACTGCAAACACTGCACATTAATTTAGGACCTCGGGCTTATGAGTATTTCTGAAACTCTTTCTGTACAGTAATAAACACATTTGGTTTGTTAACTAATTCAAGGCACTGGAACTGAGAGAATAATTAATCCTCACTCCACTCTTCCATGTCTGTTTTTCATGCTGTGGAATGGTTATGGAGCAGCACAGCCATCCCCCAAAGGCTCCAGGGCAGCAGCAGAACAGGCTGTGAGCAGCTCCTGGCACCCAAACTCTTGTTTAAGCCACCCAACATCATCATCTCCTTCGACTCCACTTCCCAGACACTGCTCCGAGCAGGTTGTTATGTGCAACAAACACACAAACAACTGTTCCTACTTAGCAAGCGAGGCGTTCTTCCCTTTGCATTACCTGCTCCTGTGAATCCCAACTAGTCCCAGAGATCATCAGGATTACGCTCTCATTATGGAGAATAAAATACATCAACTTCTGTTTGTTCATCTCTCTTCACACTCCCCCCCTCTCACACAATTCCAGGGATCAGCCAGTGGAAGAGACTGGCGTGAACAAAAGCAAAGCGAGGCCGCTGGAAGGAATAACAAGCAGGCAAGTTGATCTCCTGATAAGAACCTGCTCAGCTCGGAACAAGAGAGGCAGGTCCAAGCTGAGCGCTGGGAGAGGAGTCAGTGAGGAGGAATGATGTCCCCGAACTCACCAGAAGGAAGCCGTGCTGGTGAGCAGCGCTCATTCCATGGCACTGGGAAGGAGCCGGGAGAAGGGAGAGGAGGAGAGGTGATGACTTCATCAGAGGCAGCGAGAAGGAGAAGAATGACTGGAATGCCCGAGCAGGCAGCAGCAGCAGCAGGAGCGCCGGTTCCTGCTCCCACCGCCGGGACCTGCCTGTGGATAGGAGACTTCGGAGCACAATAAAACTTCTCCAGATGGTCCGGAGGTGATGCAGGGAACTGAGAGCTCTCCAGCACCAAGAGGCGGTGGGAAAGGTGGTGCAGGCAGCCCTGGAGGGGTCAGGCTGCTCCAGCTCCTCCCTGTCCTGCCCCACCGGGCACTGCCCCACATGGCAGGTGCCCCAGCGCCTGCCAGGGAGGAGTTTCTGTGAAACCAGAGGGAACAGGAATTACCGGTCTCCTGCTCAAACAATTACAGGCCGTGAATTAATTTTATTGCTTAATGAATTTAGGTGTTATTCCTCTAATTTCTGCATTATCTAATAAGTCCTTATTAGAAACCCAAGAGAGGAGAGGAGGAGGCAGGGTGACAGTGATTTAACGTGGCTCACGGTGGCATTTACAAATTAAGAACAATCCCTGGAGAGCAGGTATCTGTAGTGTCTGAGGGGCTGCAGAAAAATCTACATTTCAGACAGCTTTGGGTGGCCACGGGAGTCCAGGAGAAAAGATGGATCTTTAGTTTGAATCCAAATGGGGATTTGGAAGGGAATAGAGGCGCTTTTAGGAAGTGGAACAGACAATGACAAAAAATAATAAACACTGAGCTGAGCCAACTTTCCCCTTCACAAGGCGTGAAGGACTTGGAGTGGGGAAGCAGAGATGCCAAAATGTCTGATTTCCAGTGACAAAGAAGCTGGGAGAGGCCATGGAAGCCCTTCCTGCTCCCATCAGCCATCCCAGGAGTGCAGCTGCAGGGCCACCTTTGGGTTCAGTTACCTGCAGAAATCTTTATTGGAATGGATCACCCACAGCCAATTCCAGCCATTTCCTCACAGCAATGTTAGAACCGTACAAAATTAATTAAAAGCCGAACCTTTATTAGGCAATAAAATAGACTTTCAAATGAAAATGGTCATGAAGCAGAGGTTGAGGGCAGGCGCTGGTGCCCTGTGAATAAGCAGACTCCTCTGAAAGCAAAGCTAATGAACACAGAGAGGGTGTTCTCCAGGCTAAGGAAAGTCGTGTCACCCCCATTTCTTACATTAGAATAAAATTATTTGCTTTTGCATCTTAGAATCTCTGGTTTAAACATTCATAAACTTCCAGAAAGCCCAGCAATCCCCCTGGCTGTACCCACAACTCTTCCACATCAGAATCACTGATTTATTCCCCACTCATTTCATGCTCCAAGCAGAAATAGTTGCACATTTTCTCATGCTCTCATGACCTTTCCAGACAATTAAGGACACTGTTTACAGAACTACAGCTTGTAAAAACCCCTCTCCCTTATCTAACTGTTTACATACAGAACAAAAAAAAAAAATTGGGATCATTACTTGCCTTCTGGGCAAGACAAAATAATTTGAATTAAACAGCTGAGGCTATGCCTGTAGTTAATGCTCCCACAGGGATACACCAAACTGGTCCAGCTCCTTACCAGTACCTTTGTTTCCCCCACAGGTGACTTCAGTGTCACAAAGGCACCACATTCAGTGTGTCTCTGATAACTGTGCCCCTGGCTAAAAGCAGCAAAAGGCACCTGAAGCACCACTTTGAGCCACCAAATTCTCTGCAGCTCCAAGAACGGTGGCTGGGATGGTTGTGTGAACTGAAGAGCCTTGTTAGAAGTGGCTGGAGTACAGAAAACAAATCCCAGAAAACATCAGAACACGCTGCTTCCCTCAGCTAAAATCTGTTACCATCTTCTCTCAAAGTGGCACTAAGAACTCCTGAAAGAAGAGCTTTTTCTGTGTTAAATAATGATTTGGAGTGACACTGACCTTTGCCACGGCACGCTGTGCGCTCTAATGGATCTCCCCTCATCTCTGCGTCAGGTTGCTGGATATCATGGATTTAATATTCCTCATCCTGCTCCTGAGCCAGGGCTATTAATGGCTCTTGAATCTAGTACTGAAAAAAGCTCTGCTATTTTTCTGAGTACTTGATATGTGTCTACTCCTCAATTTTCTCTATTACCCAGTAAGAGAACTCTGCCACGGTGCTTTTCGCTGTGTGCAAGCAGCAAAGACTCTTCTCCTGACTTTCTGCGGGCTCTGGCTGCCTGCTGCTGCAGCCCCCTCTCTCCTGAGGAGCTCAGGTGGGATTTCCATCCCCCGAAGGAGGGAGAAGCTCAGTGCCCTCCCCAGCAGCGGGATGTGTGTTCCAGCGATCCCAGAGCCTCACTAGGTGGAGCTGGAGGCTCTTGGCTGGCCAAGCGCTCCCAGCCTGACCCAGCTGCGGTGCTGGGAATTCTCCAGCGGGGCTTTGATGGGGCACCTGACGGTCAGTGGAGTAAAGAGTTCACACTCTGCACTTTCCCTGCATTTTCCCTGCTGTGGAGCCATCCCAGCACGGCAACACAGACACCCAGGGCAAGTCCTGCCTCCCAGAAATCCAGGGGGAACGCATCCTTTATCTGAGGAGACAGATTAAATTTGTCAAGGAAAAATCCCTCTCCAAGGGCAAAAGGGAAAGAAGAGAATAGCACTAACGGGAAAGGAAAGCTGAGGTAATTCTCACTGTGAGGGGTCTGAAAATACAGCAACTTCTGAGTGCTACAGGATCAGATCCGTGTGCACAGCTGCAGGTCCTCAGGTGCCAGGGATGGAATATAAGGCATCCAAAAAATGACCCTCCCTTTCTAAAGATAAACAGCAAACCATGCTGACTGAGCAGCCTATAGTACAAACTCCATTTTACTGTCTGGTATTTCTGAACTAGATATGTGTATATATATTTGGTGGTTTTATTCTTTCTTTATTAGTCTCTGAAATAAAATATGTATGATATTTATCTTCCTCTGCTATGATAGCCACAGACCAAATTCCTCCTCTGCTAACGGCATATCATTAGGAGCCTTTTCTCCAGGGTGAAACTGAAATCAAGCTCAGACTTAAAAAATACATCAGCAAAACCTGAAATTCTGTCCTGGTTGGGGGCCAGATGGTGGTGACTGCCAATACCCTGGTTAAAGTGGAAAGGATGATAAAGTGAAGTGGAACATCAGCTTCCTCCCATGTGATGATAAAGACAAGCAACATGGAGTGTGGAGAACAAGGAGTCAGCTCTGGGGAGATTTAAATTAGGCTCATCCATCATGCTGAACCTTCCTGCAAAGATTCTGCTCTGTCACCACGCGCTTTCTTGCAGCACTTTATCCACAGAGGCAATCTGAGGGCAAGGAGAAACTTCCATACTCTGCAATTCCTGTCCCTGTCCCTGCAGGTGTCCCCTGGACACACCACCCAGGACAGGACTTGGGGGCTTTCCCCCAGAACTGACCTGGACAGCTGAGCTGAGCAGGCCAGAACAGCTCCCTTCACATGAAACACCCTGAGGAGAAATGAAAACTTCACACAGTTAATTCCCAGGTCATTTTTCCAGCCGTGCATGGTGGCTGCTTGAACAGGTTTGTACTGGTAAAATGCAAATTAAATAAATAAATACTTCATTTATAAGCATGATTCATCAGAGGTTTCATCTTCTACAGCAAAGAAACAGATGTTCTATTGATGGCACTTCATTAGAGAGATAAATGGGGTCACACACGTATCTCTGTTCACATCCATCTGCATAATAGACCAAACATTAAGATTTGAATTTCGCATGGTGCATGTGGCTCTCAGAGCAGCCTCAGAGAGTCTCAGTGCCCAGTGCCAGCTCACCCACCTCAGACTGCCTCAACAGCCGAGGAAATTGAACTCTGCTCAGGAAAGCAGAAGGCTGGGATTTAACACTGGCTATTTAGGAGACTGTTTCACTGGAAGAACAGTTCAGTGGATTTTAAGTAGTGGATGGCAGGGATTTTTGGTACCCACCAAAATACAGTATCTGTCATGAGGAAGCAACTCAAAGCAGCAGTGACAGCAAAGTCTGGGACCACTGTCCCTCCTCCAGTTCCAGTCAGGGAGGGTTAGGATTGGGGACAGGGTTAGGGATAGCTGAGAGGGGTTTTCTGCTTTTCCAAACGTTAATGCAGAAGGCCTCAGAGTTCCCCTAGCAAACAGAAACAAGTCTCCTGCACATTTTATTATATGCATATATTAATATGCATTAATAGAAGATAATGCTCATAAAATGAGTGTTGTGTTTTCCACAGATGCTGTGCCTTTGCTGTGTGTGGATGTGAGTGTCAGGCACAGCAGCTCTGCACACCTGGGCAATGCACCCCTGTGCCCAAAACACTGCTGAGAATCCATCCCTGCTCACTGCTGTTCCCCATCCATCTCTGCTCTGCCTGCTCAGACTCTCTTAGCAATTGTTTCACTATTAGAAATTGTGGAATGTAAATCCTAATTTATTGTGACTGATCCTTTTATTTCCTCTGGGGGTGGGTGGGTATTTCTGCTCCTCTCCCACAAACCTGCTCTGCAAACACTTGCAGGTGGCAGCTGCACACACTCACTCTGCAGTTTTCAAGCAAACAACACCAGTGCCAAGGAGAGACAAAAACCATTTAAAACCAGTCGTGTTTTCACTTTCTAGCCTATTTTTGAAACAGGAGGGACCTGGGAGATGTTCTTACCTACACCAACACTGACATTTGCTTTTTCTGTCTTAAAAAATATGCCAGATCTGTGTTGGAATTTCTCCCTCCACCTACTGCCCTGCAGTCACTCCAAGGAGCAAATGGACACTTGAACAGCAACCCTGCAACCCTGCAGAACAATTCAGCAATTTAGTGACCAACATTCACCCTCCTGGGGAGGTTAATGCACCCCAACCCACTCTCTGAAATTCCATTTTGGTGTTCACCCAGATTTTAGCTGATCCTAGAAGCAGAGTTATGTAAATGAACACCAAATGTTCTCACTTCAAACGCACCAGCCCCATCAAAATGTGTTCTTGTCTAAGGGTATAAAGGTAATAATTGGTAACCTTTGACTGCTAAAAATGTAAAGGGAAAATATCTTTCATTTAAAACATGCTCGTTTGGTTACCATGGACACTGCTTAATCATGAAGGACGACTATTACTTGTTCCTATAGAAACCAAGAAGCTTAAGAAGCATCCTGTAATTTAACTGCAGACGCCAAATTTTACACCAGTCCACCTATTACCACATTTGGGTACTTCAGAACAAGCCCAGGCTTGATCTCTGGCTCTAAAAGAAATTCAGTGATGCAGAAATGCTGTAAGAAACCAAAAAGATGAGCACATAAGGTACAAAAGAAACTTGCACTTCAACATAAATTGGTTTCTTCAAAAGGAAACATTAAGTGCTCAGCATCTGAGGATTTCTCTTTCAGTGCAAATGTTAATGAAGCAAAACTTTGGTCGTCTTTATTCTTGTCAGTGAAGTCCATACAATTGCAGAGCATGTTTTTCCTCCAATTGAATGCTTCAATGCTCAACTTAAGATGAACTTGTGGAGCAGTGTGAGAGCCTGGGATTCCTAATGAGCCCCTGGGAGCCGCTCGTGGTCCCAGCCTGGTCTCCAAACCAGACCTACAATAAAAACATGCCCCTCATGCAAGGAAAACATCAATGGACAGCACAAACCTGCAAAATTCAGGCCATGCATTGCTCTAACCAGTCTTTTAGAGTTTATGCTTATTAGTAAAACCACAACACTTGTCTGGCATTGCTCATCACCTCAAAGCTTTACCCTGAGCACCAAAGAAACATTAGTCAGAATCTCTCTCCTGTGTAGGTCCGGGGGAGAAAAGCTTCCAGAAATTACCTGTGGCTGACACTGCTCCTTGACCCTCACTGGCTCTGGATGGGGAATGGATTCACAGTTCTCATAAAGCCATCCATTTTTCCATTCTCTGATTCCCAAAGGGGCCTGAGGGAACTCAGGGTAAAAGCCTGACCCTGAGGCTGCACAAACCAGTGCCAGGAGTTGGGAGTTCCGGGGGCTTGTGCAGCTTTTTTCACAAGCATATACACAAACACACAAACAATTAGTGTCTGAGTCTAAAATATTCTCTGGGGTGTTGCAAAGGAAAGCAAAGTACCCTCAGTAGTGACTGAGCTGAAAAAAGCAAAACTGATAAAGCCCAAATGAGAACGTTCCCTGACCCAGCTCGTTCCCATCTCTATTGAGAGCAGAGTGAATTAAAGGATTAGAGAGCGCCTTCAGTGCAATAACTTAGGGGATTAGTGGCACACTAGAAGACCTTCAAGGGAAATACAGGTTTAAAAGCTTTAAAAGGCAGCTCTGTGTCTAAATTGTTTGGACTGCCACAGCTGTAAGGAGACAAACTTACTCTAATACATGAGTGATCATGAAAAGTCTGCTGAAACCCCTCGAAGCATGTTTTTGAAAGCAATTCTAGTTTGGACTCAGACCAGGGTTTTTAACCTCTTTCTCATTTAGTACCTATGGCTTGCAGATAAAAGCTCATTCCACATTACTCAAGAGCCAATCTGTATTTAATTCCTTTCAGAGCAGTCAGGCCCTCTCAGGAACCCTGTCAGGGGAAAAGGAGGGGACTACCAGGAGGAGAGGGCTGGAAACAGAGATAAAGGAAAAGATGAGCAAAAAGTGACAGTGCTCCTCAGAGATTCCCACTGGGGTTTCCCAGGGGAACTTTTACAACTTGATTCCTTTTTGATCTCGTAGGAATTTCTCACAGAGAGCACTCCCTGAGTGTGGATGTTCCTGTATTTCTGACGTGTCTGGAGGAGGTGGGGCAGGTCAGGGTTTGCTGTAGGAGCAGAGGGAGTTGAGGCACTGCTGCCACTTCGCTCCTGCTGAAGGGTCAGTCCGGTAAATTTGCCTGCAATAAATTCACTCTAAATTTTTGCTTATTAAAGGGATTCTGAGACTTAAGCATTGTTTAATATCAAAACAATTCAAGAATTCCTCCATCACACACCACTTCCCAAGTCATTAAATTTAGTCTCGATTTTTACTAGACAATGAAGCATTGAACAAACACAGCAAAGTCTCAGCTGGAGCACTGGTGCTAAAAATAGCACAGCTGCCAGTGAATATTTCCTATAAACAGCACAGCTTTAAACATTTTGCATATCTTTTCTATGGGCATCTGTCAGCCATGCTGTTAAAATTTCAATGAAAGACTGCAAGACTTCTGTGGTGAAACAGAAAATGCCACAAAAGAGACTTGAAAAACAAAGCAGTGATCATTAAAAAGTGCAAAGCAGGAAGGTCTCCTTTTCCTGGCATTTAAAAGACACCACCCTTGGAAAAATAAAAATAAAAAAAAAAACCCACAAGCCTGTTGCTAGTATTTATTACTGGGCTCCTCATTTGCCTGCTCACAGCCCTTAAAGAAAAACAAAGTCCTGCAGAGATGGAAAGGGAGAAATTCCACCTGGAATTCCTTTAACATGCTGCAGAACAGATTTTCAGCTAGGAAAGATTAGTGAGAGGTGAGCGCAATTTCAGTTGGCTTTAAATATAATAAAACCTCCTTAGTTGTTATGTCACTCTGGGACGTGCTGGGACAATTTTCCCTTGTCCCAAGCGAGTGCCTGAACCTCCAAGGTATTGATTATTTGGGTATAAGCTGATCTCTCATTTATCACTTAAAAGGTTTTGATTTCATCAAACAGAGAAAGAAAGACTAAATTCCAGCTGTTTCCAACAGATGTGTATCTGAATAGCCTGTGCTGAGAAAAAAACCCAGCCTGACCTTGGCCTCCCAGCTCAGCGTTCGGTGCACTGAAATTCTGGGTTTTGCTGAAGATCAGTCGGTTTTCTCTTCACAGCAGCCATCAAAGGAAAGGAAGAAGAAAGCCTGTTTAATAAAAATCCTTTTCATAAAACACCTTGAAAAGCATCTGTGATAAACAGAACACAGAGCAAGACATTTATGTCCGAGGCTGACAGAGGCAGAAGGATCAGGAGCACTAAACCTTCAAGATCAGGAACTCCAATGTTCTCGGATTCTCAGGGCTTTGATGCCAACTGATTGCCTGCAGAGTTTTACACAAGAAAGCCCTGAAGCCAAAGCTGCATTTGCCTCAGAGATGGGACTGTGAATGCAGCACCGTGAGCGGTTTCTATCAGCAAAGTGAATTTTCAAACCACTTCCCACTGACCCCAATTCCTTCATCCATGAGTAAGGAGAAGCAGAGAGAGATCCTGAAGAGAGCCACGGACCCAAGTGCAGCCACAAGCAGGTGCTGCTGTCACTGAAAATTCTCCTTCTCCCCTCTCTGCCTCCCAAGTACCTTCCACTACATCAGATGGGTCACTTGGGAGCAATTGTAATTACTGCCATGATTCCTCCTGCAGTCCCACACATCTCTGAGCTGAACAGATGGTCCAGGGGTTCTGCAGGTAGCTTTTTTATCTACCTAATGTTTACTTGCAGCATGTCCTGACTCTCTGTGGAGAGCAGAGCTGGGGGTTTCAGGCTCTGTCCTCATTCCAGCAGAGATTACCAGAGCAGTGGAGCCTGTCTGTTTTACCCACTCTCAAACAGCCACGGTTTAAATGTGCTGGAGACAGGATCCCATCAGCCTCCTCAGAGCTGCCTTCCCCTCCCCACCAGTGTCACTGTTCAGATATTCCAGCCTGGGCCTCCCAGAGGGGCAGAGTGACAAACATGCTGAAATGTGATGGATGTGTTAAAGGCACCAGGGCTGACCAGAGAGCTCCAGAACAGAGGATGCCATCACATGAACCATTGAACAAGCTGCTGTCACTGCCAACAGCTCCAAGTCCTGGACATTTTTTCGCACACTGCAGCAGACTGGCTCCATCTGGAGTCCCAACACAAAGCTCTCCCCTCCTTCCCTCAGATGCTTGCACAGAAAATGCACACTCTGCTCCCTTTGCCCAGCTGAAAGTACCACAGCAGCTCTTTCCTGAGGGAGTGGCTCTCTCTGTACCTCAGGAAGCAAAACCCATTTCCCAAACTGGGTCTCAGCCCTCCCAGTGCTGTGCAAGCTGTAACTCCAGCCTGACTTTTCCTGCTGTTCCTGGGGCAGATGGGATCCATCCCTCCATCCCTACCCAGGGCTGGCAGCAGCAGCAGTGTCAGAAGGGCAGGTGTGGGTGGGTGGCATTGCCACTGCGGGGAGAGCAGGCTGTGGCAGTAGATAAATACATGTTTTCAAACACAGCTCTGTGTGTTCAGAGCCTGCTGGATATAAACAGAGAGGGCTGGAAGAGGCTCACAGCAAAGGCAGCACCTCAGACTCCTGGATGCTCCAGCCTCAGCTGCAGCACCAGGCATCCATCATCCAGGATGGATGGAGCACAGGGAACAGGGGACAGGGATCCTGTGCCAGCAGAGATCTCCTCCTCCCTGGTCAGTGTGTAAGGATTGCCCCACCTCCAGCAGGCTCCCTGTCCAAAAGCATCTGCTGAAGTGACATTCCCTTGGAAAAGATCAACTTGCAGGTACCACTGCTCCTCCAGCAGAGCCACAGGCTCACCTGAGCCCTGTGGGGATTTTGGCAAAGGGTCCAGAGACTGCAGAGTGCAAAAACTGCCAAGAGGATGTCTGGGAAACACACACGTGGCAAAGCAGACATTGCCAATTCCTGTGAAGTAACTTCAATCCGCCTGAATTTATGGCAGCCTCCCACTAAGGATTCCTGATCTCTGAGAATCCCAGCCAGAGACAGCAAACTCCACTGAGGATCAGCCTTTGAGGGGGCCCTCAGCTGCCTCCTTCCTCCAGACTTCCAGGGTTTAAATTCAACATTACATCACCCCCCAAAATCTAGAACCTCCCTCTGATTTTTGCGTTTTCCACAGCCCCCGGACACCTACAGCTCATCAATCTTCCAGAGGGAACAAATCTGTTAAGGAAAGTATTCCTGCTGCATTATTCCAGCACTTCCATCACCCTGCCCAGCCTGGACCTGCTGTGTGGCCTGGCTGTGTGACACCACCACTGCACAACAAAAACAGATCAAAATAAAGAGAAAATTCTCATCCAGCTTTGCAAATCCCTGTCAGATTTACAGATAAGAGGAGCTCAGCTAGTGCTGAGAAGCAGGAATCCCAGAGACAACACAAAATACTCCAGGAGAGATCAACAGCAACAAGATTTCAGCTGGTTCAAATCCAATTTCTTACAAACTTTCGGGCTGATTCCCATTTCCATCAAATCTGCCTGTATATTCCTCGTGTTCCTGACAAATGATGCCATTAAGTTCACATTAGGTTACCTAAACGAAACTAAACACATTTAGTTTGTCACAGTAACTGAAATGACAGTAAAATATTTTGGTTTTACACAGCACACAAATAAAGAGGGAAAGAGAACTGGGACATGTTTTGGAGTTTACAAACACTCCTCCCTGACAGGCAAAACAACAACAAAAAAAAAACATGCAAAGAAAACCACTGTCTGCTTAAAGGAAAAGCTGAAGCTCAGGGACTGATTTAGCTTCCTATTGTTTTCTCAGCTATGATTCAAAATCCTTAAAATTGTCCCGAGTGCCAGGAAAAGAGGAAAGAGGACATTGCACTGAGCCAAATCTTGCAGTGCTACCGTTGAGTTTAAAATCTGCTTCATAAATCAGAATTAACTGCAGTGAGACAAGTCCAAGCCTGGATTTGCACAGACACCTCATTGATGTAAAGTTGCATTTGTGTTTTTCATTCACACAATAACAAAAAAAGGGGAATTATTTTCAGTTAATGGCTTTGAGTAGGCTCACAGCATGATAAGTATACCAGGACTGCCAGACTGGAGGGCAAACACAACTCTCCCCTCCTTTCTGAAAAAATTCAATAGGAAAAGACTCACATACTCCCACTTTTTGGCTGCTTTAATGACAGGGAAAAGAACCAATAAAGAGTTATTTCACAGTAGAAGAGAAAGGCAGAATAGCTTGTTTTAAAAATGCAACTGGGTCAGTTGCTGCCTCCAGTAGAAGGAATGGGCTGCCTGTGCCCCACAGAAACATCCCTCAGTGGGGCTCCCTCCTGCTATGAGGACAAATAGGCCCTTTTAGAGCAGGATTTTTAAAAGTGCAAAGTGGTTTGGGGCTTCAAGTCCCACAGGTTTCTGCAATGCCTGGGGAGCAGAATCTTTAGGCTCTTTGGAAAATCCTACCCCTAAACTGTTCTCAGCTTTGTCATCTCAACCCCCGGTGACACTCGGCCCATGAAGAGGTTCCAGCAATAAATCTCTGCAGAGAGACTCCACTTCCAAAGCTCTGCAAGCATCGATTGGGCCTCCAAACATCTCAGAGGAGCAGCTCCCTTAGTGACACAGCAAAGCTGAGCCGGGGTTAGTGGGGAAGCCGGGGTTAGTGACACTGCATGGAGTTAGTGACACCTCAAGGGGTTAGTGACACCGCATGGGGTTAGAGGTGACACCACACGGGGTTAGAGGTGACACTGCCCGGGGTTAGAAGTGGCATCGCCCGGGGTTAGAGGTGACACTGCCCGGGGTTAGTGACACCACACGGGGTTAGAGGTGACATTGCCTGGGGTTAGAGGTGACACTGCCCGGGGTTAGAGGTGACACCGCACAGGGTTAGTGACACTGCCCGGGGTTAGAGGTGGCACCGCACGGGGT
>VWZU01017030.1:159987-180627 GCA_013397095.1 Sterrhoptilus dennistouni | reverse complement strand
TCTCCTCTCCTTTAGTGAAGTTTGTTACTCTGAGCTTCAATACTTCCAACCTAGAAAAACCCCACCAAACCACAAATCCTTGTGTTTTGAAATAATAATTAAATGAGGAATAGTCCAGGTGAGACCATGACAAGCAAAGTCAGTGGCAATGCAGCAGAGTTAAACACGTGTAGGTTTTATTTCCAGTGACTCACTGAGGAACAGCTCCTAACTCGTGGTGCTCTCCCAGGTAAGTTTGTCCAGATTTCACTTACAAAGAGGTCAAGTGGGTTTTTTGGACTTGCACTGCATTTCCTATTTTGTTCACAAAAAAAGGAGTCAATTATATAAGATGCTGGTCAGACTGAGGGCAAATTAGAAAACTCTTACACCCATGCTTAATTCCAAGAATATGACTGAAGGAAATCTGCCCAGCCCAGGTTTCATTGCTTCCATCTGTAACAGCACTCAGGCCTGGGTATGTTCCCAAGCTTTCACCCCAATCACTTCCTGGCCATTGCAAAGGTTTTACAGCCCTGCCTGGGAACCTGCCCAGCTTTCCCAACCTGCTTTTTTCCATGTCATACTAAAAAGCATATGTGGATTTAATAATTGCTAATCCAATGACTGCATTACTTTACTGCATACAACTGAGCTAAACGTGCCAGCATCAAATGAGCTCCGGACAAAACTGAAGGTCTGGAATTCACCTCTGCTCTCAGAAACAGCCAACAACCACCATGGAACACATCCTGTGCCCAGGGCAGAACTCTGACAGGGAATGTGACTCCCAGCTGGGAGCTGAGGATCAGAGAGCTGAGGTAAGAGCCAGTCTGAGGCACAGCAGCACTTGGAGCAGACTTTAGGGAATGTTTTCCCTGTGAAAAAGGGATCAGAGATGTATGGAAGAACAGGAGTTATTGCTGCAGTGCACTCCCAGACCTTGGTTCAAGGACTTGCTGGGTGATTTGTGACCATCAGATGAAGCAGCTTCCCCTCCCTCTCAAGCCCAGTGTGACATGATGGCCATTCCCAGTGAATTTTCCCCTCTCCCATGGAAGAGGCCTCAGGCTGGAGCACACAGAGGATTTTGGTGCCTCATCCCAAGCAATGCTGTCCCCTGTGAAGTGTCTGACCCACGGGCCCAGCTTTGCTCTCCAAATGCCCAGAGCACCTCCAGCCTGAGGAAGGATGACGAAGAACATCCCACCAGGAGCACGGGGGAGGAGGTGGAGGAAGCTCCTGGCTATCTGCCAAGCTCACCACTCTGCTTTTTCATTTTTAGTTTCTGCTCTTTGCTGGAAAGTTTCTACTTATGCTCCGGTTTCCATGGCAACTGCATTTCTTGCCTTTCTTCTCAAGCATTAAATTTTTTATTTGGTTTCCCTTCTTCCCAAGACATGAGTCTCTTTTCCTTTTGTAAAAAGGAATTAAGTGTTGTCTTCTCTTTGGTTGTTGATATTTTTAAAGGAGGTAGGAGACACTTTCACTCAGCCACAGAATCCGTCTGGAACAGCAGCAGAGATTTAATCTCCCAGGGAAGAATGTCAGGGGATTCCCTTGCAGAAAAGCCATTTACTGTAATTATCTTAACAAGGTTATGATGTGTAAGAGTTCCAGGTACTGCGGAACCCAACATTTTTTAAAAATTGGCTGCTTGTTTTTATGAGACCTGACCTGGCCATTTTTTCCTCTACAACTAAACATTTTCATTTCTTGTTAAAGCATTGCTTGTGACTCTTGAGCAGTCTCAGGAGAATAATTTAATATTGGAAGAGCACTGGAAATGAGGTCTGCAGTTCCAGACTGTAGGAGAACTCAAACTTTTCACTGACAGTGTTCTCACCTGGCTGGGAATGAGGTGCCAGGGTGAAGCTGAGGGACCCTTCTTTCCCCTGCCATGGTCAATCACCCACAGCAGGGCCCTGCACACCCTCACACAAAGCACACAGAGACAAAACCCTCACAACTCACGGAGCTTAAGCTAATTAATTTGTCTTGCCCTTGTCGTGTTGGGACTGAATTAATCTGACAACCTGAATTCATTCGAGAAGGAAAAATTTCATCAGGATAGCAAATCTGGATTAGATCAACCACTTTGGTTTTTCCAAGCTTTAGCTTCATCATAAACACAATTTATATGCTGCAAAGCCCTGAAATAATACAGGTTTTCATGCCAGTTCACTATGAAAGATTCTCTCCACATCTAAATTCTCCAGCACATCCAGGCCATAAACTGACCCTCCTGTACAGTTGTAGATTACAAGGTTTCCAGCCTTTATCTCTGCCTGCTGGGATTTCACAGTAAATTCTTTCAGGGCTGAATAATTAAAAGAAGCAAAACCACAGCATTTGGCTCACAAGGCAACACAAACAAATCTGTCCATGGGTGCTATCTTGTTTGCAGCACATGTGCACAGATTTACATGTAGGATTGAGGCTTAGTGCTCTGTTTGTTTAGATTTTTCATTATTCTATATCCCAAGCATAAGGTAAATTGTATAAAGACTGAAGTTGGAAGAACTTTAAGAGTGAGCTGATCATCTTAAATCATTTTATTAACCCAATTCTGTGGGTTTTTAAGAATCTTACTTCTCAGAAGAAACAAGGGAAATGGGCCAGAAGTGAGGAGCCCAGTCTACCATACTTGGTTCATCACTCTCTCCTGCTCTTGAATTCCCTCCTCCAAGGAATATTTAGGTCAGGAATTCACTTAGGAACCTATAGAAATCTGGCAATGTTCAATGTATTTGCCAGCCAAGCTATTTGAATTGTCAGATATTAAATATATGTGCTAGGATCTGTACTGTAAAATCCCATTACAACATACACTGTGCGTGAACTCCCTCTGGATTGACTTCACTGCAGGCCAGGTCCCCCACTTGGAGTCAGGGTCAGGAGGAAAGTTTTAGACATCTGAGCATGGCCTCCCTGCTTTCTTCCCTGGGAGCTCCCAGGATTAGGGATTCAAAGAGCTGCTTTAGGCGTAGTCCCCTAAATCGCAGCCATAATGCGGCTTTTATGTGGCCACGGACAGGCTCCATGTCTGCACTGTTTCAATTCCCAGAGTGAGGATTGATTTAGGCAGACAGCAGCTTACTCAGCTCTCTCAGCTGCTGTGCTGAGGCGAGAACATCCAGCAGCCCCTTGCTCATCCTCGCTTGATTTAATGATTTGCTGGCCAGACTACAGAGAGCGGCTCAGGAACTCCTACCCAGCGTGCCATGATTTGTGGGTTGCTGTTGCTCATCTGTAATTGCAACGAGAAATGCTCATCAGTCATTCCAGCTCTCCAGCAGAACGGTGGGAGATGCAGCAATGGAGAGCTTTCAGCCTGGCCTATCTCTTTGAAAACATTCTAATCCTGCAAATAAAGATCTGGATGCTGTCCCAGTGCCAGGACGAGAGCAGCTCCTCTCTGATCCCAAGGGGCACAACCATCCCTCGGTGAAAAGAACCAATATTCCTCCCCTGAGAGCAGGGACAAGAGGAGGCTGGGAGTAAAACCTGCTAATGTTCATTGCTGCACTCATTAACACCAAACTCTAAAGTCACAACATCAAAATATTTTTCTCCAGTTCTCCTGGAGTCCACTGGAAGGGGCTCTAAGATCTTTCTGGAGCCTTTTCTCCAGGCCTTTTCTCCCTGTCAGCCTGTCTCCAGAGCAGAGGTTCATCCTTCATCATTGTCCAGAACTACAGTCTGACACGAGTGCCCCTCTCACATCCTGAGCTATCTGAGCCCCATTGCAAACGTTTCCTCTCCTCTGTGAAGCACAAGCTGAAAATCATCATCACTTAGTTCCCAGGGGGACAAGGGAATCCCTGTAGGTAAATCCACTACTGAATGGGGATTCCTGGGAAGCTGCACTCCAGATCTCTACAATCCTTTTCACCCTCATTATTGCTCAGCCAGATTTGAAAACTCTTTTTCTATCAGCCCTGTGAGCATCACACCTTCCCAATAATGTCCAGATTTGAACCGCTCGCATTAATTTCCTGCAGCCTAATAGAACACAATCTTAACACGATTTATTGAGACAATTAAAATTCAGAAAACAAGCTTCTCCGTGCTCCATAAAGCACAGCAAATTTATTTGCTGCAGTCAGTAAAACTCTGCTGCCTAAAGCTGAGCAGTAACTCAGCAGGGCCTGGCCAGGGACTGTGGGACCCTCAAAGCTGAGCTGGGAGAATCAATTAGAGCTGGGTCTGCATGGGGCTGCTGCAGGGACCCCGCAGCTCCCAGGCCCTTCCACACCTGGAGAAGCAGAAAAAACGTTCAGGAAAGAAAAGTTTTGGAGGCTCTGTGTTTGGTCTGTGTTCAGCTGCCGTGTCTACCAGTCCCACCAATAATTGTGACCAGTTTTGAAGCCGTACATTTATACTATCCAGTATTTCAAGTTCGCTTAGCCAAAGACAAAATAGAACAGATTTTTCGTCCACCAAATAAAAAAACCCTCTCTAGTTTGGAGTTATTGGAATCATTACAAATGTGTAAGAAGGCTGCAGGCATTTGGATACTCCACACTCAAGCTCCAAAACATGCATTTATGCAACGAAATCACTTAATTTGAAACAGATCACCAAAAAGCCAGCTTGCATTTAGGCTGCCTACAAGAAGAGATGTCACGCTAGAGATTTCCCCGGTTACTTATAAAATAATCAGTTCTTTAAAGTTATCTAGTTTGAGAGGTAATTATTAAGTGAATTTAGAATATAACTGCTCTGAACAATGATAAACTTGTATTATACCCTGAGTAAGCACTACAGGCAGGTGATAAATTGCAAAAGTAATGCTACATCAGTTTAACTTCCTGCCGAGTCGCCCTGAACTGCTCCAGCCTTGCACAAAATAGCCCCTGCTTTCATTACTAATAAAACACAGAATTAATTACTCAAAATAAAAGAGGTCTTGAAAATGTGCCCAGACACTGAACCATGCTGGCTTTTGCATTCTTTCTCCCCTTCTTTTTTGTCCTATAAAGGAACCTCAAACCCATTGCTAGTTATTTCTTCAAAGCCAGCTGCACCACAAGAGGTTTTGTTCCAGGACTCTTCCATTCCCAACTGGATGCTCAGGACCTGCACACACAGCAGACTCTCCAGCCACCATACTCCTCTCAAAATACTTAAACTGATGGCTGACTGCACCACAAAGTTCATTTCTCTGACTGGATTATGATAAAAAATAGCTCAGTTTTGGAAATTCACTCAAGCAGTGGAAATACGTTAGACTGGGATCCAAATCTTTCAAGCGTCCAATGCTGGACTGGAATTCTCCAGAGACTTCCAGGAAATTCTGCTCCAGCTTGAACAAGAAGAATCCCTAGCTTGTTATTATTAACAGCTGGGGATCTTTATTTCCCTGCTCTCCTGTAAGAAGGATTCTAGCTTCTCCCAGAATCTCATAATTATAGAATATGCAGGTTTAGAGCTGTACCTGTTTTTATCTCAGCAGTTCTCCAAGAATTTGCTTAAAGATAAAACATCACCCAAAGTTTCCAGGAGGTTTTAGCTCCTGTCCCCTTTGTGTCCCCCCCACATGCTGACATGGGGCTCTGGCAGTGGGTGACCTTCATCCTCCTCTCTCAAAGTTGACCTTGTCACGAGCAGGACCAGGAAAAAGCCATAAAACTTCTTCAGAGAAATCAACACAAGGTTCCCACCAATTCCTAACCAGAGCATTTAAAAGCTCTTGGGCACCCGTCCAGCCCTTCTGGCAGCCCTGTGTTCATGGGGGAAGAGAACATGGGAGAAAGAATCCAACCAGCACGAGGAGCTGAGCAGCCAAACAGCTGCACAAGGAGCCAGCACAGGCTCTGCAGGGCTCATTTCATAGCCCAGCACAAGGCTGAGCACAGCCTGGGCCCCACTGACTGTGACAAAGTCCCTCTCAGCCTTGGGCACCTCCCCTCACCTGGCTGACCTTGAGCTCTGGCTTTGCCCGCAGAGACAAAACCCTTCCTCCCTTTCCAGAGCACCCAGTTGGGGATGGACCCTCCAAAGGAGAGGCCTTGGAGGTTTGCTGATTGTCAGAGACAGTGTGGAAGGTGCTTCATGGACCTCCCAGGGCTCCACTGCAACTCCTCCTGATGTAAGAACATCTCTGCTCCTGCTGAGCCACTGCAAAGTCACTCTTCCAGTCCTCTGAGGCAAAGAGTGACACATAACCAAGGCAGGATTTAGAGTGTGGGCTGAATCTCGTGTGAGAAGACTCTGACTGCAGAGGTAAAATATTGGCTACGTTTTATAATGATGGAGTTAATTTTGTTGCTAAGAAAAGCAAAGGCAGGATGAGGACTGGCTCCAGAGATTACACAGTGTGTGGTCTCTGCACTTGAAGAGCTCTGCGCAGCACTCACTCATGTTACATCAATTACTTTAACAAAGTTAGATTCAGAATAATATTTATAAAGCTGAGATCCACAGACTTTTTTGCAATCACCTGGGTACAATCACCTTATTCACAAAACTGGCCATAAATTATGCTAATCAGTGAAACACTCAGAAGATGAAGAGAGGTTTCTTGTGTAATTTTAAATGGATTCCTGTAATGAAAAAAATTGGGAATATATAAAATTACAGAGTTTCAGTGCGAATTTCTATTTGAATCTTGGGTGTCAGTAATATAAAGGTTAAAGCATTATGATCAGGCAATTTAAAATATATCATTTTTATTGTGAGACCTCTTCTGTGTCTCCACAATGATTAAATATAATACTGGAAGGTTCTGGCAGACACAGATGTTATCTTAAACACCACCAGTGAAGCCCAAATGAAATGGTAATTTTGCTCTCAAGACAGTCCTATCTCTGACTCACTCCCTCTGTTGTATTTTACCATTATCTTAAAAATAAACCTTTTCCTTTGTGGTTTTCATAACACGTTAAACAACACAGCGAGATACAGTTTTCTCTTCATATCTTTGGGGAGGGTAATTTAAAAAATATTTAACTTTAGCCCACCTCTAATGTATATTTCAATTAATGGCAAATTCCTGTGCATTACTGAGGTGAGACTGCACCTGCTGGGCAGTTGGTGCTCCTTGAAGGTGGAATGACCTTGTAAAGTGTGTGGATCTTCCTGTAAGGCCTGGGATGTGAGAGCAGAGGGACTGACTCTCCCGAGGGAGGTCCTGCCCTGGCTCAGGTGTGTGAAACTGCATTTCCACCTGTCCAGAGCAAGGGACCATCCCTGGCTCCTGAGCAGCCAAGGAAGTGGGGAAAGCACAGCCTGGGAGGTCACTGCCTGCCAAGTGATTCCCAGCTTTCAGCTCAGCCACCAGAAAGGTAACATTGCACATGTTTTCAAACAAATCCCAGGATTTGAGGTGAAGTACAGGAAATCCCACATGAGGTGTGACATCTGGCAGCCCTTCCTTAGGGCTGGATGCTGAGCAGTGAGGAGGATAAATGGCTCCCTAAAGCCAGGACTGGGCTGTGGGCAGGGGCTGCCCTGTTAGCTCTTCTCCAGCTGCCTCTGCCTTTTCTAGGATCAAAGGGAATTACCCCAAGCCTGTATCCCAGGCCTGTATCCATGCTGCCTGCCTGGTTCACAGAGCACAGCTTCCCTACACTTTTTGCCCAGGTTTCTCTCTACTCTTTACTTTCCCTGCTCTGCTCTCCTGTTACTGCTCGCAGTCATCACCAGGTACAGACACAGGTGACTCTTCCCCTGACTTTGTTTGATGATGTCTCAAGTTTAGATTCCATGGAATCAAAAATCCCCAAACAGAGATCACAACTTACAGAAGTTAGAACTCAAACTGTCCAGACTTTTGTAGGACTCAAACCCTTTGCAGCCCACTCCTGATCCCTGCAACACATCCCTAGGACTTTAAACCACTAAGAAATGTCCTTCTGTGTGGATTCTTCCTCCATTCCAAGAGATTATTTGCAGACACATTAAATAGTGCTGCTATGCTGCTACTTGGGACACAAAACCCATTAAGAGGAGTGATGTGCTAAAATTAACTATGTATTTGTTTTCTCCTCAGTTTCTATAGAACACGAGGAGAGATGCAGATGGTTAACAGCACTGAGATTATAGTGATAGCTGTAAAATTTGATGACTGTTATCAAAAGCATCGTATGGCTTATGAGAGCAAGTAGCAATTAAAAAAGAAAAATAAAAAAAAATTCCAAGCTTCTCCTGGACAGGGAACAGAAATAGCAAAGGGGGATTAAAGCTAGTTTCATACTAAAGGATTTATTAAAATAAGAAGATCACTTCTTCAAACCCTGACAGACACAGGTTATCTGAAGCAGTTGGGATGTGAATGAAATAGAGGTGCTGTGTATGAGCCTGGATCACTGACAAAGGGAGATTTAAATCTGGGGTGGGAGTTTTACTGCTCAGGAAAGCAAGGCAGGGATCAGCTGCACCAATCTTTGACAAAGGCCAAGCAATTGCTGCAGGGTCTCTGACTGGCACTCCACACAGAGCACTCTTTCTCCATGGCTAGAAAAATGCTGTACTGCACCTTGTCACAGGCAGATGCCTGACAAAATAAGCTGAATCACTCACTTCCTCCACTTTCAACCAGAACAAGACTTTGTTCCACCTCTCTGGGTGAAATATTAACACAGCCTGTAAGAGAACGATACCCACAACCTTCCATCAGAGACCTCTCTGTTCAGACTCCTCTGTGGAGAATTACCTTTGCTCTTTCCCCAGTTGGAAAAGCTCTTGTATTCCTGTTTCCCCCTCCCTCTTCTGAGCTGCCATGACTGGAACTCCAGACTTTCCAAAGCTACAATGATTTATTGAAACCAGTTCTACTTAGTGAGAGCTCTGGCAAGCAGAAGCTGTGCTAATGCACCCAGCAATCCACAGAGCAAGATAAAAATCTCCCAAGAACATTTTCAAGTGGTAAAAGAAGAAACGACGAGGGAAGGGTTGGAAGTTTTCAATGTTCTCTGGAACATGGAAGATCAGGAACAGAGAAATGAGTATTTTTTCTCTTAGGGCGCATATCTGCCCATTCACTGGAGGAAAATCAGGGATTGACTCATTCGAAATCAGGACAGACAAAAGGACAGGACACACTGTTCCTTGGCTTGGCCTCCAGAGAACACATCCAAAGCATCTCAAGAGACAGACCCTGAACCCTTAAACATTACAGGACTTTCAAAATATCCATGTTACATCCACTGGGATACAACAGTAGGAGAAAGTTTCTTACAATCCATTGGGGAATATGTTTCTCTGTGTTGGTTTTTAATTTATATTTAATCTCTATCCAACACCAAAATATGTACATCTATAATTAGCCTAAAATATTCCAGAACATTTCTTGATGTGGGACCCATTTGCAATGAAAATGATAGTAAGCACCAGAACTGAACAGATTCACTGACAAAGCACCAATATTTTCAAAACAGCTTTAAAAAATCACCAAGTTGCTCTTAGATGGCTCAAATGCCTGAGATCAAGAAGCCAGGCAGCACTTTCCAAAGGCACATAAAAAACCAGCAATCTCAAAAGGCATTTTGGACCTTTTTGACCAAAAATACTAAAATCAGACACCAATTCTCAAACCTTGACTTTACTCCAGAGGTTCAGTTCTTCCACACTGTCCTTAAGCCATTTAATTTCAGCCCTGTTAGACAGGGGCTGCAGCAGGAAGTTTAGTACAAGACTCATCCCAATTGACATTATTCTTTGCCTTCAGTTCTCTGCTCCTAAATTAAAAATTACAATCTCAGAAGAAGGGAGTAGGAAATCAGTGTTTGAACATTTAAAAGCCCCTCACAAAATTGCCATGAAGCTCTGGCTATATTTTTTCAGGACTAAATTTCCAAGATTGATTGGAGTCTCTGCTCCAGTCTCCCCCAGTGTGACATTCTGCCTCAGGGATCTAAGGACAGGCCACCCCAGGGCAGGCTCTTGGCAGAGATTCCTGTGACAAAAGAGAAGACGTGGGCTGAAATTCCTTGAGAGAAAGAAGGACTTCCAAAATTTCCATGAGGAAATGTTAAATCAACCCTCCTTTTGCTGACTTTCACTTCCACAGCTGCTCTGCAAAATGGTTTCACATAGTCTGAGCCAGGAACCAGGAATTCTCTGGTCTCCTGTGCTTGCACTGGACTGTCCCAATTTTTCTGAAGTCCTTCTCTCCCCAACAATGTTTCTCTTCTGTTAAAACACTGGTTTCTGTGCTTCATCTGACCTACATGGAGGCAAAATACCGATTTTTTAAATCTTGATTTTCTTATCTCGATTTTTAAAATGTTGATAGTCTACTGGCAAGCACCAGGAGCAATGACATCATAACAGGAGGCGGCATCTATTCCAAGGAGCTCAGAGCCAGCAAAAATACTCCCAAGATCACAAAAATAGTTCCTAGTACATTTTACTCTTTGGCAAAGGACTATTAGATTATATAAAAGGCAAGGCTGGTGCAGATACAGGCAGAGAACTTCATGCTAATGGTAGAGCCTCATCACCCTGGGTCATGTCTGCAAACTGGAAACCTCAATTCTAGGTAGGTCAGATTTCTCCAAAGCTGAAGTTCACTAGAAACGTCCTGATTTAGACTCCAGGCACTGAGTATGGCAGAAGGAGCCACATTCTTTGTGAATTAAGTGAGACTGAACTCCCAGAGAAAGTCTGGCAACCAAGTCAGACAAGAGAATTGTGGTGGAGGAGAAGAGGAAAGGAATCTGTGTGGATTTCTGAAATTAGGCTGTAAATACACAATGATGTTGCATGGCCAGAGTTGCCACTTTAGCAAAATAAAGTACTTTCTTCTAGTGAAAATGGGAATTCTTCATCTTCAAGGAAACAAAAATCCTGATCTGCTGAAAAACCTGTGCTGAGACTTTCCAGACTCCAAAAGACATGCCAGGTGGATTGTGCTCTCCACAGCAAAATGACAAATGTCCTCCAGCAATTTATAATTGGGAAGAAGAGCAAAGAAAGGGAAATGGGCAAGGAGGAAGACTGTGGAGCAAAGAGAATGACAAAGGACTAATGGGGAACACAGGAGATTCTGTGCCACTGCAATACCATGAGAAAAACTCCCTGTGTGTGACCCTGGACAAGGCACTTCTAACTCAGCTCCCCTTCAGAAGAAGAGGATAAAAGCAGCACATTTAAGCTGGCATGAAGTTATCTGGATTAGAGAGGGAAAAACCCTGGAGCATTGCAGTGCTGATGATCAGAGCAGCACATGAGCCACATGCAGGCAAACTAAAAGTGCTTTGCAGCTACACAAGATCCTGTTAAAAGGAAATATTGACCAGCACTAAGTTTGGGAGGGATCCAGCAGAAACCCTCTGCAGAAGGGTTATAACCAGGAAACTCTACCCCTGCAAAAATATCTATCACAGTCAGAGCAGTGAACCAAGGAACTGCTGCTGGATGAAGTACGAAAAGCAAAAAATAAACACACTTTTCCAACCAGCTGGTGTTTGATCTGAGCGTGCATATGGACATCCCACAGAACTACAGAGCTCTGATTCCACATCTCATATTCTACTGGTCGCCCCTGCCAGTGGCTGAGAAACCTTCTGGAGCCAGGTCTGGAATGGAAGACATCCTCTGGAGTTCAGAGGTCAGGATTTCATTCCTCATTATAATCATCACATCTGGCCCAATGACAGGCTGGGAAATGTACAACTGACAATATAATTCCAGCAAAAAAAGACCTAAGTGAGCATTTTTTATTGTTGTTGTTATTATTATCATCATCAATGAGTGAGAAATAGCTTTTCTGTCCCCAAAATGTGAAAACCCCACGTGGGACTGGTGCACATAAGACTTTTCAAAGGTTTCTGAGCATCCAGACAATGAGTGGCACTGTGAGACCTTAACCCCCATATCCCATGTCCCCAGCAGGCACAGTGCTGGTGCTGCAGCTTGGCTTTCCTTCACAGAGTCATGGAATATCCTGAGCTGGAAGGGACCCATAAGGATGATCAAAGCCCAACTCCTTATTCCTTCTGTGACTTGCCACAATTTTCCTGATTTAGGCTCCAGCAAAGTAAGTTTTTTCTTCATTAAAGGAGTTGGTTTTGATGATCTGGCAGTGGGCCAGGAAAATGACTAAGGGAAGAGATGCCTCGCTGTCAATGCAACAGCTCTTTGCTGTGCTCCAGAACAGGCTCCACAGGCCTGGGTGTAAGGAAGCACCCCTTCTCTTGTTTATCTGAAGTTGATTGACTGTGAAAAGTTTAGGTCAGATCAAGCATCAGTTACATAAATCTACAGTTCCCTTAATTACAGGTACTGAACCTTTCCCTAGCAGTACCTATCAGTATGTACAAATCACACACTTGAGGCACAGTTACCATGAACATACCAATACAAACAAAGCTTAAAATCAAGTATTTGTAAAAAATAAATTACAATGAGTCTTCAGCAAAGTATTAGAACTATTTCTTGCAGATTTCCTCCTTGAACAGATCACAGTAAAATTAATAATCTGGCTCAGTGGAAGGAAGGACAGGACTTTACAAACCATTAATATTTCTTGCCTTCCCTTTGCTAACTTTGCTTTCTGTAGATAGAAGAGTCTGACTGAAATGCAACCTGCAGAAAAAAAAATTATACCCATATTTGAGAAGTCACATATAAGAGTTCAGGATGTGCAACAGGGACAGAGTGGTGGCCCCAGGCTGTGGTGTCAGGCCTGCTGTCCTGAGGTGAAGGAACTGCCCCAGTTCTCTCTGCAGGTCATTAGTGGGCATGATTTAACAGGCTCACAAACTACTCTTGTCCTCTGCCAGTGGAAATACAGACTGCTGAAAACTAACCGTGCTTGGTCCGAGATAACAGAAAAAGAGATTCCATAAGCAGGAAAACAGAGCTGAGAGGTCTCTGCCTAAAGATACAAACCCCCAAAAAAGCTGCTGCTCTGAATTACAATTACACTCACACTGCAGAAAGTTTGGGTTAAGACCTATTGTAAAACAATTTCTACACAAAAGAGAAAGAGACAATCATTGTTCCAACTCTGCTCATTAAAGAAATTCGGAGACAAACCCCAGCCTTTGATCCCAGGCATTGCTAGAAGGCAACTGTACATTGCAAATGAGACACTTTCATTCCTAACAAAACAAACCCCCCCTGCAAGTAAAAAGTCAGTGCCGAAATTCCAAAGTCTCTTTCCCTGCTTACCTTTTTACGAGCAGGTCAAATTTTTTGGAAGTAGTTTCTCAAAGCAACTCAGACATTCCACGTTAACTCTCCTGCTGCAATAAACAGCTGCAAAACTCCCTGATTTATTTCCCGGCTTGGTGTGCATGCTGAACCCCAGAAGAAATCCCACACAGGGAAAAAAAAATAAAGGAAAAACACCCCCAAAACCCTCAGGAGAAGCAACTCAGCCCTCAGGCAAAGCGCAAAAAAAAAGTTCCACAGGGGAAGAGAAAGGAAATCCAGTGCCAAGTGTAAGTTGGGGTAAGAAAGAGGGAAGGCAGGAGTGCTCCCCTTGCCTGGAGTCCTGGCTAAAGGTGCCTCTCCAGCAGAATCCACGGAGGCTCCCGGCTCCTCGGAGCAGATGGTATTCACACATTATTCCCCAACAGCAGCATTCCCCAGTCCAATCAGGAGGCAGCACTCAAAAGCCAAGTGCTTCCCAGACTCTGTTACAGTTTTCAATAGCTATAGCACAAGATGAATGACTCAGAAAATGAATAAGCAGGGAAAATAAAACCTGCCTCTCTCCTCGGCAGAGGCATGGGCAGGCGGGTCAGCAGCCTCAGTGTGCTGAGCACTGGCTTCGACCTGAATGCACCTGCTTTTTTCCCTAAATCCGAAATGCTCATTACTTTTTCTGTGTCTTGAGTTTGTCTGATCAGCTTCATCTTGGGTTAAAAGTCACAATAATTAAACCTTCTCTCTCTCTCTCTTTTTTTTTTTTTTCTCCCAGTCTTAAAAACAACAAACATTTGTAAGAGTCAAAACAAAGGATGAACTGTGTGTGTGCTCTTCCAGACAACTCAGACAAACCCCTCCTGCTGAATACATCAATATACATTTCTGAGATCAAGGCTTTACAGATCCATGTTGCAAATGACATGGAATAGATTAATACATCCTCCGGTTTTGCCTGAAGTTTACCAGGAAACTTTAAATGATAATAAAACAAATATCTCTAAGAATATGTGAAATAAAAACTACTCCAAACTTTCAGGGGAAGTAGAACCATTATCCAAAAACTGGCCAAACTGAACTGGAAACTACTTCCAACTGCTCTGTGAGGCTTCCAAACCATCCCATCCAGGGGGCACTTCTAAATACAACCCCTCAGCTCAGCGCCTGCTTTTTCTGACAGCTGCAACCCAATAATAAAGGATGATCTGCTAAACAAAGCAAGTTACTCATGGAAACACGCACAGCACCCGGGCTCTCCCTGGAATACTGTGGTGCCCTCCTGAGCTTTCCACAACACACTGGAATTCTCTCTGGCTCTGTAGCAGAAGTGATTGTGAGGAGGTTTTGCTGTGCTTGGTGCTCCTGCCCCAGCTCTGCTGCAGCCACAGACTCTGTTTTTATTGCTGCTGCTCAGGGCTGAACCCCTGACAAAGCTGGACACAGGCTGCAGTCGGGCAACTGGGATCACTTAAATCACTGAAACTATTTGGGGTGAGAAACATTCCCCCAGGTCCCCCTGGACATTTTCAGATCTTTGTCTCTGGCTGTAAATTGATCCTTTGCATTCCTGTCTGACACATGGACTGTGAAAAACTCTTCGGGGATATTCTCCCTGCCAGGAGAAAGCTCTAACAGCACTTCTGCAAACACAGGGCCAGTCGGAGAGACAATAAAATTTTGTGAACTCTGGACTTACTTTTACTATTATTATCTTTTTGTCTTTTTTTTTTCTTTCTCTTCATTCTGGACCAAATAGGAGGATGCTATTTGTATTTTACTTTCCTGTTTTCAAAACAGGAAAGTATCAGGGTTTCTCCTAGGATTCAGAGCAGGACCCACATCCAGAGGCATCGTTTTGCTCCACCAGCCAGGTCCTGCCCACCCAACGTTAGGCAAACAAACCCACATAAGCAGCTCCAGCACAAAGAACAAGGGCTCGTGTTATAACATCTGTCACAGCTGCCCACCAACCTCCAGCTGCAGCTAGAGAAGTGTTTAAAGGTGTAAAACAAAACTAGAGGCATATCTAGATCTGCTAGGAAAACAAACATTTTCTGAAGCCTCATTTTGGCAGGTATTTTCTGATCCCTGCACTAAGCTCCATAGCAGCCAAAATCATTTTGACAACTGACTCACTGAGCAAGGCATCTGCTGGGCCTCTGAGGCTCTACCAGCAGGAGGAATGCTGGGCAATTACAGCTTTTCCATGTGCTGGTTCCTTGGAGATGCTCAAAGAGGAAGCACATCTAAATCCAGCCATGATCCCCATAATGCTCTAAGTGCTGGGATAACCCCGTGTATGCCCTGAGGAACCTCTGGGCAAACATCCTGATCTGAGAGCACAGAGAACACTGGCTCAGGGTAAGCAGCTCTGCATTCTGCACATCCAGCTGTGGGGTGGATTTGTCAGCCAGGGATGGGAGGCAGCAGCACCCATCCATCTCTCTGGGCAGACACAGAGGAGGAGGCTCCTGGCCAACAGCTGAGTTACATCCATGGCATCCCAATCCTTGGCTGAAGGGCTCAGAAACCCCACTGGGTCAAAATGTGGGGCTCAGATCTCACTAACAAGGGACATTTCCCTCTGGGCTCCTCCAGTTCCTGTCAGCTGCTACCAGATCTCATTGATTTAAAAGCTTCTCACCTATAAACACCTTGATACATCAAATGCATGCTTGGAACCCCTCACCTCTGCTCCCAGGAAACCCCTTGCCTGTGCACTCTTCCATTCCATCCAGTTATGCTGAATTCACCTTCCAGCTCTGGCTGTTGTAGAAAGTCCTGAGAGAGACTGGCAGTGCTGTGTGGAGAGATGGATCTGGGAGCTTCCCTCACAACACTCTGAAGTTCTCCCTTTTAGGAGGAATATGGAAGAGGCCTTGAATTTGCCTGACTATGCAAAGACCCCTTTTCTTTAGTTCCAAAGAACCAAGAGATGACTGTGACTGTTTCCAGGACCTCCAAGGATGGATTGTTACATTCCATTCATTGAATGTTCCCTCAGGATTCCATCTGGATGGTTCTCCCTTGTTAAATGCCCATAGTCCAGTGGGATGCTCATCTGTTGATGGCTCTGCCCTCTCCTACTGATCTCAGCAGGGACAGAGAGGAATCCACTGCATGCAATGGCTGCACCCAACTCAGCTTCCAACCTGGAAATTGCAGAATGCATCTACAAATCCAATAATCTGCTGAATCCTTGATCTCCCATTCCCCTGGAGCTTTCCCACTCAACTCTGCTACCACACACGACCTACAAAAAATTCCGTGTTCCCAGCTCTTGCTTCTGTTTTCCTCAGTCAGGTGTGATTTTTAATGCATGCCAAGGTGTCATTGAGGCCAGGATGTCATTACTGCCCTCAAACAGTGCCTGAAGAATCTCAATTACCAACAGCAGACAAAGTTCAAGCCTGGCTGTCATCCAAGAAATTCACCTGGTCCAATGTGGACGTCAGAGACTGAAAAAAATATGCTGTAATTATTGTGTTATTAAAACACAATGGTTCCGTTTTATTTCTTTGTGGCACAAAATCTGCATCTGTGATTCACACCTACTGTGTAGGGAATATGGTTTCACTAAAACCAGTAGCTGGGATCTGGTCTATAAGGTTGTTCAAAAAGTCTAATAAAAATCTTGTGCTCTTTAAGGATTAACAACCGAATCACAAAGAAATATTGTCATGACACAGAAAAGAAGAAACTCAGAGGTGGTTCCAGTGTTGACAAGAGCTGTACAAACTGAGATCTGAGCAATTAGAAGGCACAATGAATACATAATTCATAGATATTTTGTACTCAAGAGTTTGCACACAAATAAAACATCTTATAAATCTTCAGCAGCTTGCAGAAAGCTGCTGAGCTGTCTTTTATTCTTGGAGCAGCAAGTGGCTATAGTACAAAAGATAAATCCATAGCTCTGATATGTCATCCCTCCGAAATGGATAATTTAGGGTTATGGTTTAGGAATCAGCACATTCTTCAGCAAGTTTCTTCCAAGAATTTTTTTTTTCTTTTTGTGAAAAAAAATCAAGTAAATCCATGCCAGTACATGAGAAAGAACACTTCAAAAACTCAGAGCTGTGAGCCACCGTAAAACGACAATAATCTTTCTCTACGTGCCTGCATTCCAGAGAATGGAAAGAAAATAATGGGTGGAGGAGAAGGAAAAAATAACCTGGGGGTTGCTTTAATGATTTTTAAAACCCATATGAGAACCTGCAGCTTTCTGTGAGCCTTTATCCCATGCACAGAAAAAGAAAAGTTACAGAACCCCCTGCACAAATCTCCAAATGAAGAGCAGCCTGTCAGGCTGTGCTCAAGGCAGCTAAGCACTGCAGCTCCCCAGAGAATCACAGAGAAAAATCCAGTAAACACTTCACCCACAGGTGATGGTTTTATTCCAGGGGCTGTTACGTCAAGGCGAACAACACAGGTTAAATCTCATTTCAGACCCCCACATAAAATGAGTGGTGACTCCCTGTTCCAGCTACAAGCAATAATAAATCTATGAGGCATCTCCATGAAAAGTTGGCAACTTAATTTGATTAGGCAAAAAAAAACCCCTCCTGTGCTAAGAAATGAGACACAGCTTCCCAGTCTTGAATATTCCACCAACGTCCTGTGAGCTGAATTCACGCACGTTAGTAAGCAAATGGAAGGGCTGCAGGAGGCAAAAAAAAGCAACTCTCAAATACATTATTGCTACAAATTCTTCAGAACAGCTTTTTCTGTCATTAATCATCTCTTGATTGTGCTGGCAATAAGCAACACAGAAGGAACCGAGGCTGAATTTTAAGGTTCATGGTTAACCCACATGGACACTCAGGCAGAACAAAAATTAAAGAATGGACTTCATTCTGCTGGCAGAAAAGGGGATTTGATTTGGCATTCTTGAAGATAAAAAGGGACTTTTACAGCAAGCACAGGAGTTCCAAGTCCTGGTCACTCCCCAGGGCATTAAGACTTTTCACATGAGCAGCCCACTGGGATAAACACAACTGTTCCCAGCGTGTCCAGAGCTGCTGCGTGGCCAAGGCACCGAGGGGCTGCTTCCAGAGCAAGGGAATGTTCTCAAGGGGCAAATCTTCCTCAGCAGCACTCTGCTGGCTGAGTCCTGAGAACTTTCTGTTTACTAAATTCATGGAAAATAATGCCTGGGATCTCAGAACAGCAGCTGAGCCCCTCAGTCCTGCAGTGCCACAGCTCCAGCAGCAGCACGGGGAAGGAATTGACCTTCTGATCAATAAATAGCTCAACCCATTTGTTTACAGCGAGATAGTTTAAATCAAAGCAATTAAAAAAAAAATAAAAGGGAGATGGGGATTTACATAGTCAGGAAGGGGAAGCAGTGAAGTTTTCCCCATATCCTTGGTACCAGCAGTGCTTGCTTATCTCTCATTTCCCAGCTTATGAACCTTCCCAGTGTTTGCTGACTTATTCAAATATTTTGTAGGAAAATGAAGTTTCTACACAATGTGACAGACTATACTTTATATGTCTGTAAGAAAAGAATGAGAACCTACATATCTTAAACTATGCATTCTAAATTCGGTGAGGAATTTAACATACTATATAAAATAAAGTTAAACTTGTATTTCCCTCAGAACCCAGACACTCTCTAACTCCTAAAGGCCAGATTCTAATGTTGGGATGGGCAAGAACACCTGCCTTATATATTTGTTAATGCCAGCTCAAACTGTGCATGCACTTGTCTGAAAATCCTAGAACTTCCTGCTGTAAAGAAAATGAGATTTAATTCAGTGTCTCAGTGGTCTAAGAGGAGGTATGAAACATGAGAGGCAGATGCTGTTCTTCTAGAGAGAAATTCATATAACTACATACGAAATAGAATAGAAAAGATAAAGAAATAAGAAATGTGAGACTCCCCTCTTGATATTTTCATGCAAATATCATCATCTGAAACACCACTGAAATCTGTCCTTGATTATTTTAAGTTTGATTTCAGTAGGGCACAGAGCCCCAAGTAAAGCAGTGCTGCCCACTTATATCTGCCCAGTCAACTGTTCACATAGTTTAAATGTTACTTCATTCCCTTAACCACATTCTTTCCACACAGTTTTAGGTCTCTGTGATATTAACACTGCAGTTGTGTCGGACTTGAAGCTTTGTTTATCAGCAGAGAATATGCTGAGGGAAATCCATAACTACTTCCTGAATAATATTTATTTTAGAAGTGGAATATTTAGTGGATTTCAAACAGTATTCAGAATATCCAAATGCATATTAAACAGTTGAGAATCAATTTATTCCAAAAATCACCATCTGAAATTGTTTTCATAAACATGAATACTTTGTTGTCCTCAATGCAGCCGATTCTCCCCACTAACAGAGAAATAAGACTTGCGAACAACTTTTCCCCTCAATTTATGCTTTTTTGTGTGCTTTCCAATAGACTGGATAGCAGAACATCAGCATGTGGAATGCTATAAATCCATGGAATAGCTGCATTTTTAACCATGGACTTTAATTCCAGGGTGAATTTACATGGTCCTTGGCTAAATATATCCTCCTAAGTAAATTACTCATGCATCTGCCTGTAGGAAAGCTTTGTGCAGATAAAGAATCTGTTCCCAAATGCTACATCTGACAGCACAAACGGCACCAAGTTCCCTTCTCTTCTCAGTGGCAAAAAGCCCCCCACACTGAAGAAGTTGGAATGCACAGGTCCCTCATCCCTGTGCACAGACTGCTCAGGAGACAGGTTAATTCTGCCTGCTTCCTGCTCCTTCCAGCAGAATAAATATCTCAATGTATCAGTCTACTACATGTTTGTCTCCAGATCCTGTAAACAGAGGGATTTCTAAGCTCTTGTGAAGCACATTCCCACATTCATTTCCACTTATCCATGCAGAAGACAGTACAAACACATGCCTACCCCTGTGCCTTTAGCAGGATGGGTAACTCAGACACTCTCATTATCCTTTTTTTTTTTTTTCCCCTCTCTCTTCTATGTTTTCTACTTCTTACCATTGGAGTTGTCCTGGTCCAAAGGATTATCTGGTTCCATTACTTCAAATAAAAGCATCCAGCATGCAGTTCTCCATGCAGCAGAGGCATAAAAACACAGCAGTTGCCTAAGCTGATTCACCTGATTTATGAATTAGTGCAGCATCCATAAGAGGCTGTGTTTCTTCTTTTGCATTACATCTGGCTCCTTTTCCAACTCGATGGCTGGGTATTACAGCATGCAGGCCTTTTTCCAGCATCCTCTTAATGCATTATATTTAAAGTAGCAGCAACCTTTTTCTCCCATCCCCCAGACTAAGTTACAGCAGTAACTAGGCTGAGCTGGCAGCGAGCGCAGCTCATTCAGAACAGGACCTGCAAGCCTTCTCTGAGTCGTGGTGCTGCATAAAGAGGATGATTGATACAATAAAAAGTAAGTGGGCTTTGACACAGCACGGGATGCACTGCACAAAACCCCACCAAAGGCAGGCAGAGGTCCTGAGGGTTTGGGGAATGCCTGCACCCCCTCACGCACAAACACAAATTATGTCCTGTTCCCTCCTCCTCCTCCCCCCCGCCCCCCCCCCCGCAATC
>VWZU01017030.1:135632-159976 GCA_013397095.1 Sterrhoptilus dennistouni | reverse complement strand
TCTTTTATAACCCTGGATCTCCTCCAGCAATAGTCTGTTCCTTCACTCAGTGTATAATAAACTCTGCCATTCCCTGTCCCTCGGGCTGGCATGGAGAGAAGGAGCTGTTTGCACAATGAAAAGCTGACCGGGCGCTTGGAACTTGCTGCAGCATCAGCCGCCTTTGGCTGGGGACCTTGTCCTGCATCTCCAGCTCTGCCAAGCCAGGGCTCTGCTGGGCTGGCTTGGAAAAGCTCCTGCAAAGGAGCTGAAGGACGAGTCCCAGCTTGGCTGGACTGGCAGGGTAAATGACACCAGAGTCTCTCCCAGCTCTGTATCAGCTGACAGGGAGAACACAGCACTGCAAGTCAGGTCACCTTCACTCTGCTCCTGGGGTCTGCCACTGCCTCCCTGAGACCTCTCCTCATTCACAGCTGCTCCCTGTGCCTCAATCTTCTGTCATAGTGACATTGAAATATAATTTATCTCACAGGAAAGGAGCTGAAACCTCCCAGCTTTTCATGCTTTGAGCTTCTGGGATAAATGATACAGTACAAGGGCTGAGGAAGAAGACTCCACCACCTGGCACAGTGATATATTCCCTCTCCTGCCCTCCTCCTGGGGGCTTTTAACTAGCTCAGTTATTAGGAGGATTTGGAGAGAATTATATCAAGGACGAGGTGAGATATCTCAGAAGAGGCCCTTTCCCCGGGACCTTTGTCCCAGGCGTTTATTCTTCGAGTTTCCAGGGGGGAAAGAGCTAGCACAAAGGAAGGGGAGACAATTTATACCCTCCCAGCTCAGAGGAGAGACAGCTGGACCACAGCCAATGGGGTCAGAGAAGGAAGTAAGGGTCACTCTGAGTGGTCAGGGAGTCCAGGGGGTCAGGAGGGAGAAACCACTTCCCTAGAGAATTACAACAGCTGAGGAATAAAAATTTCATTTCCTCTGAAGGCATGTCCACAAAATAACAGAAAAATATAGCAAAGTGCAACTCTAAACCAAGCTGTGCCTCCGAAAGGTAAATTCATATTGCTGTTCCAACAATCCTGAAATAGTTCTCCAAGTCTAGCTTTCAGGATCAATTCTACCTTGAACAGCAATTCAAACTCTTTCCTCCACACTCCAGCTAAGGCATTAAAACATACCTCGCTTCAAAAGAACGCTTTGCACAGAATGCAAGGCAAGAAGGGCTCTAAACACCTAGAGCAGCCTGAGTGCATTTTGGGGTTGCTGTGGCTGGTACCAGAGCACTGAGGCAGGCGGGGGCTGCTATTCCAGGCCCTGGATAATGCTCCTGCCTCTGCAGCTCCCCCTTCCCAGAGCTGCCGCCGGGGGCTCCGGGCTGTGGGCGGACAAATGAATGGTTGGCTGAAGGCAGCAAAACACTGAGCTCTGCCTGGAGGAATTAACAGCAGCCTGACAGGACTCTGCGGTAATTGTGCCTTGCAAACCCGTTTTAACGCTGTTCCTGAGGGCTAGGCCATATTAATAGAAGAAAGACTCATTTCCATCTATTTGTTTTAAGTATTGCACAGTCTATAGCCCCTGTTAAATACCGTTCTGAGATCTCTGCCCTGGGGGAAATTACAGTGCTGCAAACCCTCTATTCCCCCCCCTCGCACCCTACGCTCCCGATGTTCTTTACAACTTCAATACTTCTCCCACTCGCTGACAAAACAAAAAAACCTCCCTCTTTCCACCTTCCCCACAAAAACACCTACTCGGTGACTGCAGGCACATGGCACAGCCTGTCAGCACTGCTCCACCTGCTCTGGGTCACGTCCAGGGGCCACCATCAGCGGCTGATGGAAAAACGTGTCTTGACTCCTTTCTTAGACATTGCATCCCTCCAGGCTGTCAAAAATGGTTAAGGAAGGGATGTGGAGACCCTTTTGGGGGTGAGGAGGCCTGAGCAGGTATCAGCTGCCTGCTCTGTACCCCTGGGTGTGGGATATACAAACACAGGCTGTGACTCATTGACTCCTCGATCACAAGGGACTAAAAATGCCTGGAGAATCAGGACTGTGGTAAAGGAACCCATAGTTCTGCAAGGAACGTCTGAGTCAAGACAAATTATACACAGAGAAACAATTTGTATTCTGCCATGAAACAGATGCTGCATACACATAATAGAGACAATTTAGAGCCGGAAAAGAATAAACACCTGTGAAATCTTTCCTTGTGGAGAGTCAGAAATAATCCAGGAATGCTACAGAATAGCTAAGATCAAGAAATCAAGATGGGAAAGTGAAAAGCAATAGTTTTTTAGACCTCAGTGATTTTTTGAGACAACCAATTTGATTTTAATGACATCCAAATGATTTGCTAATCTCTAGTTACAGACCTAGTAAAAATTAATTCTTAATGTGTAAGTCAGAATGATGTCAATATTTTGGCTAGGACTCTTCACAATTCCTAACAATTGAGCAATTGTCATACCTTCTTTGTTTGAGCTCAGCTCGTGCAGTGAGGCAAAGGAGCTCATGCCATGATTGTGAAAAACAAGGGACAGTTGGAAGACCAGGCCTTTGATCACTCGGGATTTTAATTGCTCAGGCACTGAAAGGAAAACTGCAGAAGTGAAGAGGGAAATGATTTTCAGACAAATGGCTGGATGGTCAGGGGCTGTGCTAGACCAAATCCTAGGAAATGAGCCAAGTGCACTGAACTAATGAGCGTGGAAAGAGAAGTCCAGTGAGCAAGTTCTCTGCAATACCCATGAGGTTAAGTGGAACACAAAATGGAGAGTTTTGGAAAGCTGACTCTTCAAGGAAGGAATTTAGAAATTGTTGGATGGCAATAGTAATTAAATGTCTTCTGTTACGGTCTAATCAGAGCATCTCTGCATTCCCCTCAATAGTTGGTTTGGAGACAGAAGAAGAGCTTCTATCTAATTGCCTAATGGCTGGATGATGTTTGCTTCAGCATCTTTTATGTCCCGGGCTCCAGTCGTTCTCAATATGTCAGACTTTATGCTGGAGGAATTGGGATCTGCTACTTCTTAACTCCTATGTCTTTTCCTAACAGATGGAATCATCACTCACATTGGCATTTATTTTATACCATAACATGAAATTGTAAACAAGAAAGATGACCCTTACTTCTGGTTTGCTGTAAAGCTTGGGGCAAATCACCTCATCTCTCTTTTATCAGCCACAATGATCAGCATTGAATCTTTATCATGAAGTAATTGTTTATTTCCAGATTAAGTCTAAGTTTGCAGCATACATGTGATGATATAACTGGTCTTGGATTTATTTCAGGGGAAAGGGTTTCCTTTGTCGGTCTGTTTGGGCCGGGTTTCCCCACTTCATATATAGTAGCAATAGAACACAGCCTGCAGAGTCTATAAAAAACCCCTGTTTCCTGTTCTACCAGGTGCCTAAAGATCTATAGGAAAAAAAGTTAGTAGAAATATTGTATAAACAAGTGCAGCCAAGAGACACTGTGAGAACAACACTCCATTCTTCAAAATAATATTCCATTCATCCAGAAGATAACCCATCATCCTCAGTAGTATCCCACTGTGGAATAAACCCGAGTTGGACTTGCTGATCTGAAAGGTCTTTTCCACCCTCAATGACTCCAGAATTCTGTGATGCCATCAGGAGACACCAGCACCCTGGAGGCTGGCTCTCTGCAGGAAGGGGTGAGGGCAGTTTCAGCTGCTCTTCCCTGGGGTAGAGTGGGCTCTGTTCCTTGGTGCTGGAGTCCAGGACATCCCTTTGGATGACCTGGGACCTGGGAAAGAGAATTTGAGCCCTGGACAGGGGGGTGTGGAGCCAGTCCAGGGGGGTTGGAGACCTTGGCACAGAGCCCAGGAGGACACTGAGTTTGATCTCAGCCCATGGGAGAAACTTCCAGCATTAGGAGAGGAATTGCAAATCACCAGGAAGTGAAAATAGTAGTTTAGCACAGTATAACACACAAAATGCAGTAGTTTTAGGATTCTTAGAATAGAGGTAAATGGGGGACAAGATGGTGGGATTTGGGTGGTACCTCGTGTCCCTCTCCTTCTCCCTCGTCCTCCATCCTCTGAGGTGGTGATGATGTAAGGCAGTTTGAGTGGATTGGGTCAAAGCAGAAGTGATCCTCTTAGTGTAAGCACTGGGCATTGGTGCAAAATAGTAAATAACCTACATGTAACTGTATAAATGTGAGGTGACCCCATCGGGGGCAGTCCCCTCATGTCCCAGCCCTGTCCAGACCTCGGCTGGGAGCGGAGAAAAACTCTGTGATATCAAATAATAAACAACTCGAGAAACCAGAAAACAAGGCCTTGAAGACTCCGCTTCTTTGTACCAACACGACTCGGGGCTTTTAGAGGGCGAGGACTTTAAACAACCTGAATCTCGGGTGAGAAAACCAACCCGAGACCTTGGCAGTGGCTGGAGGCGGCTGTTGGGAGCAGAGCAAAGGCCCAGCATGATGCCCCAGCTGCTGCCACCGCCCAGCCCTTCCCAGAACACAAATTCCCATGTAGGAGGGAGCAATCAATGCCTGCGGGTTGAAAAGCCAGCGAGGCACAGACCCGCTTAACAAAACCCTTTGCCAAGGTTACCGGGGGTGTTGTCAAAGCCTCCTCTTTTGTGAGGGCTGAATAACAATTCATACTCAGTAACCAGCTTCAGTTTCTTTGGCTTTACCTGGCACATTTTCAAAGTCACTGCTCATGGCTGGGGCTGTTTGCATTGAGATGCAGCTTATCTTGCCCTGGACAGCAAGTGCAGGGATCATCCGACTCCAAAAGTTCATGCCAAAGCCCTTTTGTGCTGCTCTGCTGCTTGAGCTGAACTACAGCTCTTAGAAATGTGCTTGAATATGTCACAGGCACAAATGGAAATTATGCAGCCTTGGTTACTTCACACTGGGGGGTGGAAGAATCTCCCCAGGAGACTCTTCCCAGTTTAACCGTTTCATTTAGAGAGGTCAAATATTACTGGGATCTTCAGGAGGCCCCAGTTGCAGAGCAGCCCCAGCCATGAAGATTCTATCTGTGCAAATGCTCCTGCTATTAAGCCAGCAGGCTTTTATCTTAATTTTCAGAAGGAGGTGATGCTCTAATCACACATCTGAGGTGGCAACTTTTCATCCAGAACTCAGCAAAGCTCCACCACAGAGAAAAAGCATGTGCAAAAAAAAAGGTGTAATGATTAAATGGAGTGTGAAAAGCTGCAAGATCAGTGTTGGAGAAAGAGCCAATGTGAAAGACATTCCCCAGGATATCAGTGCAAGGACTGGCTCCTGTCACACCTTCCCTCAGTGCTCTCTGTGCTGTGAACCATCAGGAGTTTGGTGTATCAGAATGTTCTCTGGTGGAAGAGCAGCTCTGTGTATGGATTGTGCCCAAAACACGGCCCTCCCAGAACTCCCTTTGCCTTCAGAAGCCATTTGCTGAACAGACTGAGCCTTTTATCTCTATTTAAATCTCTGCCATAAACTACTAAACCTTGTAATCATTAACAAACAAAAGTCTAAAGAAAAGAAAACAACAAAATGCTTCAGAGTTACAGACTCCACAGTAATTATAGAAAATCCAACTACTGCTAGGGGAGGAGCACACATTAAATATTCTACTGTGAAAAATGCCAACAATCAAATGTAGCCAATATTTTAAAGACCCCCAAAATTGATAATAACATCAGGACATTTTTTCAGGGTCACTGGAATATAAGATCACCTCCTGCTACTGTAAACTTCAGACTGAGGAAAGTGTCTTTGGGCTTCTTTAGTAAAAGCTTACTGGCAGTTAAATAGAGGAAAATAAAACTAAACTGACTCCTGGGCAGAAATAACAAAAGGTCTGCAACACCCGGAGTTCTGTGCCCAATTTACCGAGCTGTCTGCTGATATTCGATCCCAGCTGACTCTACAGATTCCTCACTATGTTCCTGCAGTTGTCTCCTAGAAACAGGAACACGAAGCATTTGCTGTTTTCTCAGCTCTTTTGAAAAACTCTGCAAAGCTTTGCTCACGTTCCGGATGCCCAGGGGTCAGTGTGTGCTGCCTCAGGGGATAGGCAGCCTCAGACAGTGCATTTCTCTTGGCTGCCATGGTATGGAAATGAGCTACAACAGCAACAGGTGGAACATCAGTGTATCATTAATAAAAACTCCAATGAAAGTACCCACAGAAAGTGCAGTTCAGAGAAACACTCATGTAAACATTTGGATACTTAACCAGGATCCTGAGGATATCCAAACATTGGGGCAGCACCTTACAAGTGTAGACTACATTGAACTGTACTCATCCTTCCTTCTTGCACCAAGCTAAATTCATAGGGAATGGAGCTCTGAAGGGATCTTACCACACAGCAACATGGGGGAAATCACCTGCAGACTGTTGAAACATGGACAGAAATTCCACCTGATGTTTCCGTGAAGGTCCAGGCTAAAATAAATGTAATCCAAATAAACTACTAAATCCCCAACAGTGTCTGCTGGAAAACTAGCCCTGGTGAAGCATTTCTAAATCTTTTTGTATATTGAATATAATTTTTTCTTTCCTCTTCCAGGTATGACGAGTGTCATACTCAGTGTAAATGAGGGAAAAAAACTGACATCCAGATCCTCTGAAATGTCAATGTCCACAGAGCAGTAGATCATTCCCACACATCCATAGTTACAGTATAGAAATGCTGGACTCCTTTTCATTTGCAAGTTCTCTCCAGAAATACGTGGAATGTAGAAAGAAGAAAAAAAATTCCAGATAGTGTTTAGGCACATGAACAAATCTGCTGCATTAAAACACAGTGTGAGCCCTCAAAGGCTGTCAGTTTGTCTGCTCTGAGCCTGCTCCTTCTTTCCCTTCATTTATTGTTTCCTGTCTTTCCCTCCTTCTTTCCCTTTCAGTTTAAAGATTCAGCCAATTGTTGTCCTTCCAGATCAAGCAGCCTCTTCATCTCACTGGCTTTTTGGGGCTAAATTACTCCATATGGGCTCCTGCGTTATGTAAAACTCCCATAGCAAGATGTAAAGGTTTTGAGGTAACTTTTGGTTGTTGCTGTCACTTGGAAAGTGAAACCCAAGATAAATGATGGCTTATTCTTTCTTTCCTAGGGTTTCTAATCTGTTTCTGGAAAAAAAAAAAAAAAAAAAAAAAAAAAAAAAAAAAAAAAAAAAAAAAAAGCTTATAATGTCTCTTTCTGGCATATTACTCTCAGTTTTCCTTTTTTGCTGTCCAGTAACTTCTGGTTTCACATTCACTTTTTCAATATTCTCCCTTGCTTTAGGCAGAATAAAAGTATGAAAACACAGTCTCTGTTCTTACTCAATTAGCTCTGCCTGAGACAAGCCCTCAGAACCAGATCGAAAAACCTGACAGAGAAACCAGTTTTAACCCAGTTTCCATAGAATTGTTGAGATATTGGTGTGGGTGTGAAGTACTTCCAGCAAATCTCATTTCAGACTTGGCTAGAAAATCCAAAACTTCACTGAAATCAACAGGAAGAGGAAACGTAAGGTGAAAAGACAGAAAATAAATGCTCATCTTGGTATCCTTGGGAGGTTCAGACCTGCTATTCATTATGCTGATGAACAAAAAATCCTGACTAATCAATCATCTACCCTGCACTTCCTTTCCTGACTCCTACGATATTTCTCCAATTAGTCCATGTGAGGCTTATCCTTTGTCTTTCCTACAGAGTATTTTGGGAATCTAGAACAGTTATTCAGGAATCCCATCCTCTGGATTCATCCTTCCACCACAGATTGGCCCTCAGGTGAGGGATGCTTCTCCCATTTACCCTGAAATAGTTCTTAGCTCAGCCCAGATGAGGGTCAAATTGAATTAACATTTACTTGTAGCATTTTAGGCAATACAGCTACAAAGACAAGAAATGAAAGAAAACCATTTTAGTCTACTTAAACCCAAATTAAATATACAAGTTCCTCTCTCTGTGTATGCAGGTGATTGATACAGTTGGATTTCCACATCCAGGCATTCTGTCTCTGCCTATTTTACCCACTCATTCCAGACCCCTTTCCTGGAGGAACATGCTGGGTTTTATACCTGATCTTCCTGTATATCTCATCTCCTCTAGAAACTCCAGTGAGGTGTGTACAGCTTCTTTCTCCTTTCATTAACTGACTCATTTTCTGTATCAAGTCTGCCTTGCTGCAGTGTGTAACTGCTTTAGACTCAGCTGCTGATGCTGTTGACTGTTCAGACATGTGTGTCCACCTCTCCCTGGGCAATATTAGCATCTCCAGACTCTGCAGTCTTGCAGCTTTGTTCTAACTGAAATTATTACAATGGTTGGAAGAATTAAAAGTGTTCTTTTCCCCCCTCCTTTTTAGCAGCCTACTTTTATCTGATTTAGCTGTGTCCTCGTTTGCCTTCTTATTCTGACAAGGAGATACAACAAATTTCTATAATCAGTTCCCATCACTTGATAGAATAATTTTAGTGTCAGATGAAACTGGCTTTGCCTGATGCTCAGAAATGCCTTTCAGGCTGCACAGACTATGAGATCCCCTCTTGGGCTTCTCTTCTGCTGCAGGTTTTTATCATCAGCACAAAATCCTCCCCGTGTCCAATTGTGCAGCCACCAGGGGCATGGCAGTAAAACACATCTGTCCCAGGATCCTGTAAAGAGCTCCTCAGACACTGCAGCCGGGGCTTCAAAGCTCTTTGAGCTCCCGTATCAAGCACCAATTTAATTTCCCTTTCTTCATCAATTCTTCATTCTCTCGTGATGTCTTGGCAACATTTTGTTCCCGTCCAACATTCATCATTAGCTTCTTTCTTTCTCTTACTTCCTTTTATATTCCTTTCCCTCCCATCTGCTAATTTAAAAGGAAATTGCCTGGTATTCAGCATTATCAGCCAATCTGTTTACTGTGCTCTTGTTCCAGTGAAGACCATTTCTCACACACTGAGCTGCTCTGCCTCAGCCCCTACCCACTGCTATTATCCTCAAAGCCTGTATTTTCTTCCATACGCCACCTGGAGAGCTAAGTGCCCCTCCAGAGGTATACAGCTCCCCAAAATTCTGTCTCTCTTTTCAGAATTAGGATGTGAAAACAAAGATCTGTGGGGAAGAAGCAAGTTTCCCAGACACAAACCTTGGCTCCCTCCCAGGCAGTCCCAGCACAGTGGGCAGGTTGGCGCCCATGGAAAGGAGAGGTCCTGGCACAGCTCTGGCTACTGGAGGAGCAGCATTCCCACATCCAGCCAGGGGACACCACCTCCACGGGGATCAAGCTTTTCCTTGACAAACAGCTTCTCACAGTCCCAAATCCTTCCCTCCCACCACATCAGCCCAGCTGTTCCCAGCAGTCCCTCCTGGAAGCACCTAAATTATTTCTGTTCCACATCATTGGCTTTGCTGATCCTGCCTTGCTCAATATTGCACAGTTGGTGATTTCATTACTGACAATAACTCTGAATTTGACCTCATGCTCCAAGCCTTTAAGATAAAAGATGAATACAAAGTCTCCTTTGATCCCTATCACAGTGGCTAATGTTGAGAGTAAAATGTTGAAACAGTCCTTGATAGCAACGACATGAGAGTTTTGCTTACCCAGGGCCAGCAAGTGGAATGGCTGCTGAAAGCCAGTGGGAAATAACTCATGGGAAAAGCTTCATTAAATCTCCAGATGCCACAATTCTCCTCTCAGGGTCTACTGAAATACCTTGGAGAGACCCCTTCAAAGGAGGTTGACATTTTGAGTGACAGTCCTATTGAATTATTTTAAATATCAATATAAACAAAAATATGTATCTGTTTCTACAGAGATGAGATGAGATCAGCTGGCAAAAATGATCTCCACTATGAAATGTCAGATGTGAATTTACAAAGTGATCAGATCTTCTCAAATTCATCATTAACTTGGCTTTAAATAGAGGAGTTTGGAATACATGAGAGAACTGAGATTCCACCTTATCAAATACTATAGTCTGTATTTCAGGTAGATGTTATGAAATATCTGTGTTGATCTGAACAGAGATTTGATATCCTTTCTCTGCCCTCAAGCTGGTCCATTCTGAGTGAGGTGTTCCAGCACATCTGTCATTTTAAGCAGGTAAGCAAACAAACCTACTTCAAAGTTGAAACATTTTACTTAACTGGTACTTTGATAAAAGCAAGTCTTGATAAAGCCAGTGAAATAGCTAAGACCAACTTCTCTGGGGCTAATTAGGAAAAAATATTAATATATATACACATTTAACTCTTGAAATTAAAAATAAACCCTCAAAAATGTCTAACTTTTGTATGATTTTGTTACTAATTATACAAATCTTTATGTGCTGAAATGAGTGGATTCTTGTGTAACAGAAAAGTAGATCAGAATAATTTTACTGAATATTGGAGCTTGACTCCTTACCAACTGCAGAAGGTATCATGCTGCTGTATTGTATGTTGCTTAGCAATATAATGTGAGAAGCAGCACCACAGTCCTTGACAGCACCATTGTCCATTGAAATGCCTGTGAAATATTACCTGGGTTATATAAAGGTAGCACACAGTCACAGAAAATAGCATGAAGTTCCCAAAAGCACAAAGAAGGCTGGAAAGAAAAGGCATTGCTATTCCAATGGCAAAAAGGTCTCCCTGGATGATCTTTCACTATCTGAATGCAGGCAGCATAAATTAAACATGGAAGAAACCATACCTGTGAAGTGTCCCTGCAGCTGTGCCTGGCAGTGATAGGCTGGAGAGCAACTCTCCCCTCCCAGTGGAACAGCTGAGCCCAGGGATGTGCCAGAGCCTCTGCATCACTGCCCCATGGAGTCCTTGTCTTGTGTCCTCACTCAGGCTGACCACAACATGGGCAAAAGGAGAAGCAGCAAGCCAGGATGGATTTGTTCTACAAACAGATGACATGACAGGGCCTTATCAGTTAAATAAATGTGAATATTCACCTCTGGAGGCCTCCCTGCACCCCAGGGTGACAGGCACACCTCCCGTGCTCCAGCACCCCAGGGTGACAGGCACACCCCTGCACTCCCCTGTTTGCTCTCACCGCAGGCCCTCCAGCTGGGCTTTGTGTAATCCTGAAATGCCACACGACTGAGCTGGAGTGGCAGTGCCATGAATAACTCCAAGGGTAATGGATTGCTCTGAAGTGCTGCAGGAGGAGGTCACAAACCCAAAGCCACACACAGAACTGTGTCACCAGTAGACTGAACCTGAACTCAGGACCTTGCAGTTCACAGCACAATCACTGGATTCACCAAGTGCTGTCAGCTGAGCAAGCATCAGGCTCATATTCTTACTTGGTCATACGGAACAAACCTCACATTGTGATGGTTCATAAAGACACAGGAGCATATCTGCATCTTAGTAAAAAAATATTGAATGGACATGACAGATCCTAGGGGCCTTTCCAAGGAACAATTCAATATTCCCTTTTATAGTATTTGGCACACCACAGAGTTTATTCAGCTTGAATTAACTAATGGATTTGAGCATTCTCTTTAACAAGAGAAAAGATGTTGAGTTGCACTGACTGCAGAGCTACAGAATGCTTTAGACAAATCTCACAAACTGATTTACCACAGAATCTGTGTTGCCTTTTCTCTAAAATATGCCTCATATTTTAAAATAAGAATTTCTAAAATGTGTTTAGAGCATTTATTTTTGTTTATAGATGTATTAAAAATAAACATGAGAAGTTATTTGCCTTTATATAAAAGTGAGGATGGACAAAATAAAAGATGCTGTGCTGTTGAATGAAACCAAAGAAGAGAAGCAAAGGTTTCAGGTGGGTCATACCCTTCCAACATGTCCACAAACCCCAGTGCATGAACACATGGAACAAGGCTCTAGAGGAGGATCCAATTCCTTCCCACAGAGCAGAACCTCATACTAATACAAGAGTGGCACTAGTGAGACTTAACCTGTAATAAACCTCACTCGTTTTCACCCAAGAGAAATATGATTTTGATGTCAAGGATCGAGATGACACTCAGGAAGTATCATTTGCATTTGATATGTAAGACCCATTCTCCTAAATCAACATGAAGTGAGTAGTTTAGGCAGGAAGGGCACTTAAGCTGAAAGTAATTATATTTGTCTTCATATGAAAACAGAAGTGTTTGTTACAGAGACCTTCCTGAGCTCACAGCTACTCCTTGTAGCAAACTGTGCAGCTTGCTCATGCTGTTAAGGACACAGGTCCTCCTTCATGGTGCAGAATTCCAGAGAGGAACTGGAGAAAGGCCCTTAGAAAGAGCTGTTCCCCATAGGTGTCCAAGAAGGCAGCGTTTTCTCCCTGGAAAAGAACACAGGAGAACTTATACAGGTCCCAACTAACACTGGGTGGTGTTCCCAAAACTTTGATAAATTGAATAAGGACTGCAGAACAATGTAAGGGTCATCAGAAATATTCTATTTTCATGACAGCTTCCTTTGTCCTTTGAATCATTTCATACTTCTTTGTATTCCTTAATTTAGCTCCCTTAACTTAGCTTTAACTTAGCTTTCTGCCACATATTCTTGGTATTTCAGCCTCGATTTCCTTTCACCCAATCTGAAATGAAGATCTATTCTGTGCCTCTAATGGATTTTCTGGTTAAACATAACTGAATGCATCATTCAGCCAGAAGGTTTTTCAGAAGACTGCAGCCTTACAATAGATTAAAAGCAGTTAGCTTTTACTAATACAGGCCCCTTTTTGGATCTGGTGCTTCAGAGACAATCTGTAGAGACAGACTTTTGCCTTTATTCCTTATTTTCATCCTGAGGAGAGGTTTTTCAAATTCACTTAAACTCAAGTTGCTCTAGGTTTGTTTTTTTTTTACTTTAATTTGCAGCTGAGAACCAGCAAAGGTGGCTGGCATGATACAACTGCTCCGTCTCGCTCTCTGCACGAATAATTTTAGCAGGAGAATAAATAACAGCCCTATTTTCATAGTCAATTGCTCAGAATAACTTTCAAAGTCTGCCCTTAAGTTTCTGACCTTTCTGAGCACGCTGGAAACACCCAGAAGTGGGGAACAGTTTCAGTTGAAGGGTGAAGAGCAAACCCATTCCTGGCTTCCTCACAGCTGAACCTTTCAGCATCAATCAGCATCATTTACTTGGCTTGTCAGTTCAAGGCCACAAACCCATCTGATATTCATCCCTCTGACTGAGCTAAGCCTCAGGACCGATTCCCCCTGGCCAGAGGGTGGGAAACACCCCTGACCAAAGCTGGGGCTGCATCTGCCCCCAAGGTGAAAGTTCATGATGCCGGGTGTGGGTCCTGAGCCCTGCCATCAATGCTCCCCCCACAAGGCCTTTTCCTCCCACACTCTGCTCCCTCACAGCGGCTCCAGAGCAAACCTGGGGTGACAGGAGGGCCCCCAGGCGTGTCCCAAAGGCTCCTCAGCTGCAGGAAGAGCCATCACCTTCACAGGGACCAACAACAAGAGCAGGCCAGTGGCAACAGTCCCCCGAACACCGGCCATGGGCACACAAGGAAACAGCTCTACCCAAAAAAAGTACAAGTACAGCAATGATGGGAACAGCTCTGCCGGCCTCAGCCTGGGATTTGGGGTGGATATGGGTGTGTGAAGCCCTTTTAACTGGGATTACCTGAAGGAACCAGTTTGGCGCCAGCGCGTTTTGGGGCCGCCTTTGTTCCCCCATAGCAAAGTCTGAAACTCCCTCTTGTGGGAGAGCCGAGAAGTCCCTTCTGGACAGAGACACCACAGAGGAAAGAACCGCATTTAAATCTTCATTTCCCCCCACACTCTGTCCTCTGACCGTTTTGATTTCAATACCAGACAAGACAGAGCCTTGATTTACCTCAGAGCTGACCCTGCCTGAACAGGAGGCAGGAAAAAGAAGCAAATTAGGAACTTGCTACTGCTCTATTTCATTAGTTCCAAACACAGTTGACATCATGTGTGGAAGATTTTAGGCAAATTACTTCAGGAAACATGGAAATGTACTTCACTGTCCTAATTCCCAAGAGGAAGAGAGAATAAGGATGAAACAAAACAAACAAATATACAGGATTGAGTTTAAGCATCTTTAGAGCTCTTCTGTTTGTGCCCCAAAGAAGCACAAACTGCAGCCCCAGGAACTGCTCAATTACCATTTTGATTCACCACAGCCTAATTCTAAAAATACCAACGTAGTTTTGAGCATCAGTATTTACAAACCTGATAAACAATACATCTTCACAATGGTTTGCATCCACAAGTCTCCAAGCACTTTGCAAACTCAGAGGAGCACTACAGATCCTCAGAGGTTACAACTGTTTGCTGAGAGTTACGAGCTCAGGCAAGTGCCTGGATCTTGGGCTTCGTTGTGGAGCTCAAATCATCCCATGAAAGTTCAGCTCAGTCGCTTTGGGCTCAACATAATGAACATTTTATGAGATGGAAGAGATGGAGACAGAAGATACAAAGGCAAAATAGAATTTACCACTCAGGAAATGTTCCCATTTGAAGCCTGTATATAAGAATAAGCTCAAAAAAAAAAAAAAAAAAAGAGTAATTGAGTCATTTCTTACAATAACATCATGAACAAGGTATCAAGGCCATGGCAGTCCAAATGCTCTCCCAGTACAGCTGCACCCCTTTGTTGCTTATATTTTTAACTGAAGTCAACTGCTTGTCCTTGGGTTTATTTTTATCAACCAGCAGTCATTTCAGCTGAGGGTACAGGGCACACACTTACATATTCAGCGTGAGTGACTGAAGGAAGAAGACATCCAAATCCTTCCAGATTGGATCCCATTCATAAATTAAATGCAGACCTCATCCTCTGAAGTTATGTAATACAAATTGGGATGGTAATTATGCTGAGTGTTTCCTCTGGCACAGCCAGGTTTTGCAGTTTCCTCACCTTGCTCCACTCTGCAGTTTCTGGATTGTTCCACTGTATTCCCACTGACAAACCTTCCACAGCAACTGAGTCACCAAGTCCTGCTCCAGTGCAAATATTCTGCACTTCCATTCTTACACCCTACTCCTAAAACTGACTGTCCTTCAACCATGTCAGGAACTGCATTATGCCTGCCTTGGGTTCCCTTCATTGATGCATCTTCTCACTCCCCAGAGGAACTTGTACTTGTCCTACTGTTTAGGGTTTCTCCCTTCTACTTCCAATATCCAACAGAAGATCACTGCCTCTCCTTGGTTTGTACAATAATTGGAATACCGATTTCCACATGAGTATTTGAATTCATTAAATTTCTTCAGTGGAATTTCTCTCCATGTTTTTCATAATGTAAAGACTGGGAAGTTTCCCCTTACAGAGTTCTGACAATCCCAAACATTTATGGGTATTTGCACAGGCTGCAGATGTCCCCTTGTCTTCAAACTCTAATTCTTGTAAGAGCACACTTAAATTATATTAGAACTTCAAGACATGTTTAAACTATGCACTGACATGGATCTTATTTCTATTCTTTTTTAATTGCAAGCAAGAAAATAATTTCTCATTACCAAAAAGTTATGATTGCACCCCAGAGCAACAGAAATGGGAAGAAATCTCCATAATAACAAATTATATTTTAAATCAACATGGAAATCCAGAGATGGGGTGTGTTATGCACAGGGCAAATTTTTCACTCAGCAGAGCCAAAGCCTTTTTTACTGCAGAGGTTGTTACACTATAATAGAGAACATTTGGCTTGAAGCTGATTGAAAAGGTGGGTTTACAATTTGGTATTAAAGGACAATCAGTGACTGGAGAACACAATGAGCAAGACAACGCCTGATATGAAATGCTACTTGTCAAGCTTGACATTTTATGTCTCTATTTATATCAGTCTCAAGGAGATGGAGTTTGCTGGCAGTAAATCCCAGCCATTAAAGCAGGATGGAACCTGCTGGAAAAGTTTGTGGCTCAGTTTAATTGGGCTATATTTATCATTAGCATTATAGTCTTTAACATCTAACCTACTGACATTATTTTTCTCCTTCAAGCCTTTGTGACTTCTCTAGTGCCATAAAGTCTTGAAAAAGTTTTCTTGTTGTTGTAAATTAAGGGAAAAAAAAATAAAAGAAACATTCAGTCCTGCCCCATAGCTACCTAGGTCTAGGTAGAATTTTTAATCTGTGCTAGCAGTAATAGTTTCTCATTTTTATGTTTCTCTGAAATCACAGTAGAAACAAATGCTAAGCCTAATGTCCCCACCAGCAGTGAGGCTCATTAGGTACAAGTTGCACCATTTCACTAGGAAAAATAACACATTTCTCTGTGATTTATGAAAGCCAAAACTCAGCCAAGTGCTCAGGTCTCTCCCCAGTCGTGTTACAGCTCAAAAAATTTAAAAAGGGACATTTAAAACACATTTCAAAACAATTTGTCTGAGTGTACATCTTGTTTACAAGAGCAAACTACTGAAGCCGGGTAATAAAACTTGGAGAAATGCATTTTATAGTGGAAACACTGGCACGACTTTAATTACTTCAGTGTAACTGGCATCTCTGTGGACACACTGTTCAGGCACTTCTATTGTATTTTAAACCTACATGAAAAAGTCAAAGGACAAATCCATACAGCAAGAAATAGAAACATTAATCCCTTCCAAATGCGAGATGACTTCAACTGAGAAAGTTTGCAAGCCATTAAGACCCAGTCCTGAGGATGAAAGGAGAGGCAAGCAGTGGGATTTCCCCATTGTCCCTGTTGATTCCAGTCTCTAACCAGAGTCACAGGCAGCTCTACAACAACTTAATAAGGAACGAGACCTCAAGTCTATCACAAATTGAGCAAAAATAGTAATTTAGGAAATCGATTGCAGGCTTTGAAGGAAATGCATCCTCAGCTGCTGTGTGAGGAGAGACATTCACAGCACTGCCCACTCCCTGGAGACAGCGGCAAAACAGAACACAAACAGGTAGAGGATCAGTAAGGACCAAACAATCAGCAAATTAATGGACTTGTGCTGGGAGCACGGAGCGCTGAGAGGGTCATACACACATCCACCATACTGTTAATTACAGCGCCGTTCCTGGAGGTAGAAGCACATTAAACTCGAAATGCAGCCCGGTGTAATAACAGAGTGCCAGCCCGAGAATTCAGCAGCACTTTGCAGATTTAATGCACTCTGTGAGCTCCAGTGGAGCAGCTCCATGGGCTGCTGGGGCGCCGTGCAGCAGCTGCTCAGGGAGGGAACGATGCTCGGAGTGAAATCTCCCAGCCCAGGGATGGGGATGTGAACACAGGTGACCCAGGGGGTCCAGGGGGCTCTGCTGCCCCTCTCAGCCACATCCAATTCCTGATCTCACACCAGCTCCAGGCTGAGCTGTTGGAGTCCAGGACATCCCTTTGGATGACCTGGGACCTGGGAAAGAGAATTTGAGCCCTGGGCAGGGGGTGTGGAGCCGGTCCAGGGGGATTGGAGACCTTGGCACAGAGCCCAGGAGGACACTGAGTTTGATCTTAGCCCATGGGAGAAACTCCCAGCATTAGGAGAGGAATTGCAAATCACCAGGAAGTGAAAATAGTAGTTTAGCACAGTAGAACATGCAAAATTCAGTAGGTTTAGGATTCTTAGAATAGAGGTAAATGGGGGACAAGGTGATGGAATTTGGGTGGTACCTCATGTCCCTCTCCTTCTTCCTCGTCCTCCATCTCCTGAGGTGGTGATGATATAAGGTAGTTAGAGTGGATCGGGTCAAAGCAGAAGTGGCCCTTTTAGTGTAAGCACTAGGTATTGGTACAAAATAGTAAATAACCTACACGTAATTATCTGTATAAATGTGAGGTGACATCCCATCGGTGGGCAGTCCCCTCATGTCCCAGCCCTGCCCAGACCTCGGCTGGGAGCGGAGAAAAAACTCTGTGATATCAAATAATAAACAACTCGAGAAACCAGAAAACAAGGCCTTGAAGACTCCGCTTCTTTGTACCAACACGACTCGGGGCTTTTAGAGGGCGAGGACTTTAAACAACCTGAATCTCGGGTGAGAAAACCAACCTGAGACTGAGCCTCGCCCACAGCAGCACCTCAGGCACATCTCACACACACTTTTCAGGAACATCCACACTGCATATATACAAAAAATAATTGCTTCTAATTCATCTAGTTCAACCAAAAAAAAAATATATATACACCAAAATAGCACTGAAGTCAGATTATGTTTTATGCATACACCAAACTTCTTTCATGTTGTAAATGAAAATAGCATCTTATTACTTTAAGGAAAATAATTAACAGTAATAATCCTAAAAAAGGCTTTTGACTAAATAAGTTTCAGAAAATAGCAAAAATCAGCCCAGTGGGGAGTCATAAAGCAATATATCTGTCACAGAAGTTTTTAAAGAATCTATATAGCTTTGTGGGGCTCCCTCGAGCTACTTTAGCTGTGACTAATAAGAACAGATGCACCCAATATGAAATTGTCCTGCTGAAGCAGTAGAAATAAAAATAAAATATTTCTTTCACAAAGCACACCAGAAACTGTTCTATGATCAGATAATCAGCTGCTCAACAAACACTGCATAGAGACAAGCAATAAAAGTCACTGACTAAAGAGTGTCTTGACAGCTCTAAAGAAAGCTTGAGTAAAAGCTTCTACAAGCAGTGCTTTATTAGAGAGATTTACTAAATATAGCAATATCCTCTTGAAAGTTTATCGTGGTATCTTGTAATTTAAACATAGTCATCAAATTTATCTAACCTTCTAACCAAGCAGATCTTGTCAGCCAAGTGAGAAAGAGAGTCAGAGGCCATAATAGTTTAATAATTTCTGTTTTCTCTTCAAATAATGTTATTGCTGGCCCTGAGGGGAAAACAGTTTGTTGTAACTCTCTTGTTCTACTGTAGAATATTGCACACAATATATTTGGAATTACTGTAGCAACCTCAGCTCAGTCAGGGCTTGTAGTTAAGCATATTCATAGTGTAGGTGTAATTCCCAAACACAGAGGAGTTGGACGCTAAGGAAGTGTCCTTTTGTCACAGGACAGGGTGTCTGAGGTGCTCAGAGTGAAGCTCAGGTGTTGAGATCATGATTCTGTTTAGGAGAGTCTTGTCAGTAATTTGTAAACGTGTCTGAAATCCATGTGAATTCCTCTCCAACCCACTGCAGAATGGACAGAATAAATCTGACCTCTCTGGGGTTGGAGATTTCACTCGGAGTCTGCTGCTGGTCTCTGCAACCAGATCACAAATCAAGGAAGGAAAAACAAAAATCTCTTCTTTGGCATGGTGATAATTAATCCTTTTCAAACCCTCTGCCAGTAATTTACCTTTCCAGAACCCTGCACTGCTATCCCAAATTCTGGGGAGAAAGCAGGCAGAAGTGAGAATGGAATTATGAAGGCCAGAAATGCACAATACTCATGAATTCATTTTTTATCTCTTGAACTGGGAACACGTCATTGGGATAATTTCAGTCATTTGGTTTGAACAGCCTCACAAAGCCAGTCATTATTTTGCATTGTTCGGCTGCTGGCACCAGCCTGTTTTTGTTTAGTTTTGTACAATGGGGAAAGTAAATTTTTCTCCCATTAAACCACTCTCACTATCTTTAAAATTATCTAAACCCTTATTAATTTCTCCTTTTATTTTGTGTTAGAGCTCCAAACACCTGGTGTACTCCACTCAATCTATTTAAAGGAACAACTCAAACGAGCCAAAGCAGAAATATTTCATTTCCAGTATCAAACACTTGTGTCAGAATGAAAAATCCTGAACTTTAGGGTTGCCTGGTAGCTGCTGTTGGAAACAGCACTCTTTACATTATATTCCACATTTTACTTGTGCAACAGTATTTCCTCAAAGGAAAGAAACAGCAAACATGGGAAATAGTTCAACAAAAGACGAGGAGCCAAATCAAGAGGAAAGAAACTGCAGGTAGCTCTGAGTATTCTGAGGAGGTGGGAAGAAAGAAAATTCCTTAAACTGGAAATAGATTTCTGCTCTTTCCCATATTACTCTTCTATTTAAAGCATAAATACATACTTTCAGGAGTGAATCTATACTTGGTGTAAAAGAGTCTAAGTAGTTCCTGAACTCATTAGAGCACAAGTAAAAATACAGGAGTTATTTCATTTGCTCTAACAGTCAGTATTAGAAGACAAAGATGAAGATGTCTCAGTCTCAACCAATTCTAAACATGAGCATATGTTATATTGCTAATGAAGCCATTTGTATGGCCATGGAATTGTGAGGGAATTAACCACAGCCAGCACAAGGTGCCACTGACTTCTGAACTCAAACTTGATTAAGGGAGAACGAGTCTCTGCTGTCAACTACTGAAAGATCTGGTAGAAAGTGAGGATGAATAGATGGTGCATAATGAATTCTAGAGCTGTGAACTGATCTGTGTTGATTAAGAAAGTGAAATCAAGTGAATAAAAGCCTGGACAGAAATAGCACAAGGGCTCAGTGAATCACAGCTTTCATCTCTGACCAGCACGTTCCACTTGTGATACGATGAATAAATTGCAGAGCCTTGGCCTGGTTAGCACAGCCCAGGGCACTGGGTGTGGGCAGAGGCTGCTGCAGCACCACGAGGGACAGGACCAGGGGGAATGGCTTCCCATGGCCAAAGGCAGGCTTGGATGGGACACGGGGATGAAATTCTTCCCTGTGAGGGTGGGAAGGCCCTGGCACAGGTTGTCCCTGGATCCCTGGAAGTGTCCAAGGCCAGGCTGGGGCTTGGAGCACCTGGTCCAATCCATTGATGGGCTTTAAGTTCCCTTCCAACCCAAACTACTCTGGAATTCCACAACAACCAGAGAAACCAAGAGGCCACTGGCAGAGCTGTGGGGACTCTGGGACTGGAGGGATGTGGCTCAGCAGGGCAGGGTGGACATTGACCAGCAGAGAATGAGGAAGTCAGAAATGTGATGAGTCAGGACTGAAAACGCCTGGAGATGTGCACAGGAAATCCCACATCACACAACCAACCCTAAGCAAGAAGTTAATGCTCAGACACTCTGTAAAAACAATCAAACATTTCAGCAACAGCAGCCAAATGGAAACTTACACCAGTACTTTGACTGCTGAGCTGCAGCTTCTCTCCAGCAATCTGTCCTAAAAATCTCATCATTAAAGGCAGTGATTAAGACAGAAATGTCACCTTTCATTTATACAGCAGTTTTCATCCTGAAGCACTTCATTAACTATCTTTCCAAAGATCACTGCAACACTGATTTTGCTGTATTTCTCCTCTGTCTGCCCAATCACAAAAAAAAGAGGCAGATTGTACCCTTTTTAGAATCCATAAGATAAAACCTTAAACTGGAGTTTCCATAGAAACACATCATGGGGCTCTCAATTCCTCTATCAAACCTGTTCTTAAACTTTCAGCTTTACTTAATGCTAGATTTTCAAAAACGCCAATTAGCTCTTTCATTTCATGTAACAGTTGGACTCGATGATCTTGAAGGTCTTTTCCAACCTAAATGATTCTATGATTCTATAAAAAGACCAGGGAAGAACAACAGCTGCCATGGACAGAGGAGCAACAGGGAAAATTGTGGGGCTTGGTCATTCAGTAAAATCTCTGAGTGCCAGTCAATTCCCACTGGCACTTAAAATCTCTTGACAAAGGTTGTTATAGAAATCTGAGCCCCTTAGGAACCCTGACTATGGAAAAAAATAATGTCATGCAAATGCTGAACACAGGACTGGGCCATTTCAGGAATATTCTGACACAAATATATGACTCACCAGAGTCTTCTGCCACTGACCCCCTGCTCAGAGCCAATTTCGTTGTCAATAAAAGTGAATATAAAGGTTTGTCTTCATTTTCTTAACATTTCCTTTAGTTCTTTTTCTGCATCCAGTACAGCTTATCACTGCTGCCAGAAATGTATCTGCACTAAAACACATTTTTATTACAAAGTCCCCAGAGCTTTGTTACTTTTATCATCAGATTTAGGCTGTATTGTTTGTCCAGAACTGCTTTCAGTGTCTCACACGGTTATTCTGGTTTAAAATATAGAACTATTAAATACACAGAGTGAAATGTGCTGCCCTTCAGTATCTTGTTTTTTCAGTAACATAATCTCTTACTCTGCAACTAAATCTTTCAAGCATGCCAGTGTTCTGGAATGCAGCTCTGCTCCTTAATTCCAGGGATGGAGCAGTTACAAGTGCTAAACCCCCCAGGCTATCTAAGTGTGAGACAAACTTGTAATTTCAGTGACATATGCAGGAGGTTTCCTTCTGAGCTTGGGTTTCTGGAATAGCAAAGTGACATTCCAGTGCTGCTTTGAGGCACCTTGATGACTTTGACTTGTTCTAGCACATTTGCTTGGTTTGTGTGTGTTACCTCAGGCTTTCTCTGTTTTGTCAGACACAAATTTTCTCTTTTGCCAAAGCTACAGAAGTAAAGAAATCATTATATTGAAAAATCAAAAAGAGCTCTGGCTGCCCGGATGGATCCTGGGTAAGCCCAGAAATGACAAGTAAAGGCTCTGTGCACACGACCAGCATAGGAAATAGGAGGAAGATTTCTCCTCAGAGAAACTGACTGGAGAGCTCTGGGAAATTTGGGAATTTACAACTCCTACATCCCCGTTCTCTTCTTTTCCTCTCCCCCAAATTGGCTCCAGGGCTGGAGGAGCTCTTAGACTGCTAAAAGTCTTGAAAACTCGGTCCTCTGCCTCACTGAACTGTAAGAAACACTTTGGAAAACAAAGAATATCACCAAAATATTCTCTGTAAGCAATACCATCAACAAGGACAGTTTAATTTGACTTTGATTTGTATGTGTGGACCTGGATATCCCTTAACAGGATGTATGGGAGAATTCCAAGGAGTTGTGTAGAATTTCCTAGATTTGTAAAATACTTGTAATACTCATAGATAGTTTGGCAGTAGAAGTATTTGCTGAAATTTTTACCAGATTTGTAATAATTTGTAATATTATTTGTAATAATGAAAGTATCCTAAGTCAAGAAAAAAATACACAGATTGTTTTGCAGAATGATTTGTTTCAAAGCCCAAATGCCCCCAGCAGCAGCACCCCACGGGGGAGGCTGTGCCCCCTCTTTCTCCTGTTAAATCCATGTACAGCAGTCCCAAAACTTGGGATTCCCTCAGGATGAGTTTTGCTCTGAATCATCTTTCATATGTGTTCTCTAAGGGTAAACAACATAAAAATAATGAACCTCCCAGACTCAAAGCTATTTTAAACTATGAATCTTCTAATGTGGGAGAAATTACTCTTTAAAGAAACCTGGTTTTAGGACATTTCTATTTTGGGATTATTATCCAACATATACATACTCTATTTCCACTAAAAAACAAATAGTCCCATGGTATAAAAATAGGCAACTAAATAAAATGCAGGCTGTTATAGTGTGGGAAATGTTTGTGGAAGTTGCATTTCTGGGTTTGATTACTTTGAGATGTTTCAGGGGAAACTGATTCAAAGCAGCACTTTTAAGATTAAAGTCAAAATATATGAAGGCAGACCTACTGCAAATGTATAAGGAAAGTGAAAAAAGTTCTCCAGAGAATTAAAAATTCAACAAAATATTTAAACACATATGTAGCAAAACCCAGTAGATGTCCTGACATACTTAAATGCACCCTTCAAAACTGGGAATGGCAAACAGCAATGGAAAGCAATTGTAGGAGTTGCTTAAAATGTATTGTAAACTGAGAAAAGCAGACTAAAATAAAGCACACCACCACACCTCACCACCAAACCCATGGCTAATCCCTGTGGGAAGCTCACTGCACACTGCACTTCATGTGTTCAGAGGAGCATGAGTAAAACTGAGGTTTCACATACAATTTAGTGTAATAAGCCAGCTCCAAACATAATTCTGAAACTGAATCTTCCGCATCCAGCAACTTTTTAAGGTAAGAATCAACAACAGTTTCGGAAATAGCCTTTGCTATTATTCCATAATCATTGGGGACTACAATTTACTTTACTGTGTTTAAAAAACCAGTGAGGTGACAAAAATCCATGCACTCAATACAAGCTGCAAACACCGTCAGCAGAGGCTGTGCTCAATATCCTGCTGACATCTAACGGCAGCTTGGGTCACTACAGAAAAATCCCACCGGTAAAGAACATCTGGTGAATAAATACCTTGAGTGTAGAGCACTGCCTTCTGTATCTGCAGATACACCTCACACAAATCCTCCTCCTCATTAACTGCCCACCAGACACACGGGAATTCAAGGAAAGGGTAAATAAACCACACTTCACTACACAGCAGCACCAAGGAGTTCCTGCTGCCAGAACTCCCATATCTGAAATTACATTGACTTACGGAAATAATAAAGCCAAAATCCAATGAAATTATCCTCTTTGTAAGACCTAGAGATTAATAAATCAATTTGCAAGTCCACTGTTTTCCTCTAGGCAGACAGAAATCAAGTGTTTTATTTCCTTTAGTTATTGAACCAAAAGTTAGGAGAGAAGATATTCCAATATTATTTAGGAAAGAGGAGGGGAGGGGAAGGGAAGGGAAGGGAAGGGAAGGGAAGGGAAGGAGA
>VWZU01017030.1:101169-131618 GCA_013397095.1 Sterrhoptilus dennistouni | reverse complement strand
CCCAGCCCCGGCTGGCGGGGGATGCTGATCCCACTGCCCGGTTAACGGGAGATGCTGAGCCCCCAGCCCCGGATAACGGTGGATGCTGATCCCACTGACCCGGATAATGGGGGATGCTGAACTTCCAGCCCCGGTTAACGGGAGATGCTGAGCTCCCAGCCCCGGTTAACGGGAGATGCTGAGCCTCCAGCCCCGGCTGACGGGGAATGTCGAGCCCACTGCCCCGGCTAACCGGGAATGCTGAGCCCCCAGCCCCAGTTAACGGGGGATGTTGATCCCACTACCCCGGTTAACGGGAGATGCTGAGCCCCCAGCCCCGGATAACGGTGGATGCTGATCCCACTGACCCGGATAATGGGGGATGCTGAACTTCCAGCCCCGGTTAACGGGAGATGCTGAGCTCCCAGCCCCGGTTAACGGGAGATGCTGAGCCTCCAGCCCCGGCTGACGGGGAATGTCGAGCCCACTGCCCCGGCTAACCGGGAATGCTGAGCCCCCAGCCCCAGTTAACGGGGGATGTTGATCCCACTACCCCGGTTAACGGGAGATGCTGAGCCCCCAGCCCCGGTTAACGGGGAATGCTGAGCCCCCAGCCCCGGCTGACGGGAGATGCTGAGCCCACTACCCCGGTTAACGGGGGATGCCGAGCCCACTGCCCCGGTTACCGCGGGGCTGACCCCGCTGGCCCTGGGTAAGGTTGCCGCGGGCCACCCGCAGGTCCTCACACCGCCCTCGGGAACGTGTCCCAGCATCACCACGAGCCTCCCGGGTGGCGTAACTCGGGTGCGTTTCTGTGATGGGCGATTTCCTTTCCCGTGCGGTAACCCGGGTCGCTAAGGGGGAAACTATGCAAATAATGACAAGCAGAATAAACAGAAGTAACCCCTGGGGCACTGGACCAGTAAACGAGAACAAGGAAAACTTAGAGATTGTTTTTTGACGCTACTGTGGCTTTTCACCGCAGCTAAACCTTCCTCTAGGTGTGACTGGAGGAAGTGGTAGAAGTCCTCAGGTGGGGCAATGATTTATACTGAATTTTTACTTCTTGGTATCATTATTGACATGGGGTTTGGCCTTGGTTAGGAGGTGTTGGTGTGTGATATGGCTCAGGACGTTTTGGAGATGCACTGAGCACAACAGTTTCACTCACTGGAAACTGGAGTGTTTTCCTGTTACTTCCATTGTTCAGAAACAGGCAGCAAAAAAGCCCTGATTTATTTTATTATTTTCTCATTTGCAACTGGAGAAGGAAATGTATTTATAAGATGGCTTTGTGTATGAAGCCTTTGGCTGGGTAATTTGAGTTGTTGTATAAATAACTGGATCTCTTTGGGCCCTATGCCCAATGGCACATGCTGGTTCAGGTATCCTTGGACAGGATCTGCATTTCATGTGTAACTATGTTAGTTATTAATACCTCACCATGGTCATATCAGTGGCAATTTTGTCTCTGCAAGCCTTTCCTGAACACACTGCTGAGGTGGTTTTTGCTGCAGCTCTTATGTGATCACAATAAAATATGGAGTAAGTGGCATTTGACGTAGTTTTGGTTATTGGATGTTGTAATTTGGGGTACTTCCCATGTGAATTGTTCTGAGAAGCATCTGTGAAGAAATCTAGTTCCCTTTGAAACTGGTGTTTTGTTTTCAGTCACGGCACATTTTTGCTGATTGACAGTGGTGTGCTTGTTTGGGTTGTGGAGTCTCTGCAGAAGGAAATAAATCACAAATGAACCCTGTGCCACACCTCAAGCTGTAACGAGAACTTTGCCTTCCATCGTAGCCTCCAGCACAAAGTGTGTATTATAAATTCTTAATACAGTTTGATGGTCCAGGCGATAATTTCTTGCTAAAGTAACGGTAACTGTTCCAGTCAGCCTTGAAGGCATTGAAGGCTGATTCAATTAAGTTGTTGTTGGTTGTTTTTTTTTTTTAATAGTCTTTCTCCTTGTGGCTTATTTATTGAAGAGTTGCTCAAGAGTATTTGCATTTTTTAAATTGCCTACTTAGATTTGTCCACCACAGCTGGCTATAAATCCAAGCTGTGGGCTTGCCTGCACTTCAGCTCAGGAGAAAATTCCAGCGGCAGGTTTAGGGGTCCTGTCAGCCATCACTTAGTGCAGGGTTTGTTTTCAGCCTGTAGGGTGGGCAGGGATGGGGATCACCTCCAGGAGCTGCAGCATTACCTCTGCACCACCTCTGCCAGTCCCAGCTGAATGCTTTGAGCTGGCTGCTCTCAGGGTGCAGGGTCAATGAGCCTCATGAGAAATCAGGCAAGAATTGCCTTTTGATGGAGTTATCCCAGTGCTGAGATGGTTCAGAACTAGCTCATCCCAAAAATGCCAGGCATGTTTCTTGTATCTCACGGAGTTTTCCACAAGGCAGCATCTCTCTCCCTTCTTGTATTGTGAAAAACAACACATTGGTGTTAAATACAGCATCCTCTTTGCTCAGTCTTGAAATTTGACATCATTTGAGGTGCAACTTCTACATGAGATTCCGACTCTCCAGAGTAGGAAGGTGATGTTTGTGAGCTCTGGGTGTCACTCTGGGACATCCCTGCTTGGCAGCAGCTCCTGGCAGCCCGTTAGAAGTCTCAGGTGGCAGGATAAGAAACTTCCTGTAGCTCTGTGAGTGTCTCCCAGCCCACATTTTGTCATGGCTTTGGCTGGGTAGCTTTTGAAAACACCAGCTCGTTATTTGATCCCAGAGTTGCCTTCAGCTGGTGTCTTTTCCTGACAGAGAAATAAGGCTTGAGGAGATTCTGGCCAAGAAATTCTTTATGGAGGCTTTATTTCAAATCCAGCTAATCTTGTACCTCATTCAACTTCCCAGATCCAGGAGGTCTGAGAATTGTGGTTTCCTTAGGTCTGTACCTGTGACAGCTGGAACAGAGTCCAAGTTCTAACAGTGCTGTCCCAGAGCTAGCAGGCTGGGGGGTGTTTGTGTTTTATTCCTTACATGAGGTGCCTCTGACTTCTCAGAAAACAAAGGAACTTGATTTCCACTGCTGCCTGCCAGTCACTCTGCTAGAAAAACCTGGGGAGAGAAAGGCATTGGAGAATTGAAACTTAAATGTTGCTACACTTCTGCAGAAATTCTCCTTGGACAGCATTCTGCCCTCAGCTATCTCACACAACTTAGAGACTGGTGAAAATCAAAGCAGAATTTGGCTTTTAATTTGATTTCTGATCTAAGCCTAGTGCATTTGGCCAGAGGAGTAGTGCTAACACTACTTATTTCAAGGAACATTCAACATAAATATCCAATTTAGGCACTTTAATAGGCACTCTTGGGTTTAACAAATGAAAATTTCTGCTCTTTTGTAGATGGTGAGGATACTGGCCTTGGTGTGTGTGGATGGATCCTGGTGATCATCTCGTTTGTTTTCACTGTTCTGACATTTCCTGTATCAATATGGATGTGCATAAAGGTAAAATCATTCACTGCTAAGTTGGATTAAAACTTTAAGCAATGCAGAATTGCTGTTATTGTTCTCAGTTGGATTTACCTGTTCTAAACACAAATTAATCCAACTCTGTTCTTTCTTGAGCTATAGCAGACAGTAGATAGCAGACCCCAGCACTTCAGGGCATTCATCTTCAAACCAAAAATCAAAGTGGTATTACAATATTTGGTCAAAATAATTCCTGCACTGATATCTTTGCTACATCTGCCCAGTTGTCATTAGTAGATAAGCTCATTTGAAGGATCAGAATAATTGCAAGAACCCATAACTACTCTTAGAGAACCGATACTTTATTTTTTTAAGGGGATCTCTCCCTGTATATCACACACCTAAATATGAGGTATGTAAACAGAAATCTGTAATTATGTAGATGTAATAGAAATGTGTAATTACATCGATGTGCCGGCGTGTGACACATTTGAAGACACGGTGTTGTCTGTGATCACTCTGAAGTTGATGTTGGCAGTTTCCAGGCAGGAGGAATTATTTCCTCCTGCTTTGGCTGATGTGGCATCAGAATTGGAGCCAGAAAAATTCCTGCTGGGTCACAAATGCTGCACTTTGTTCTGTTGTTGCCAGGCTACTCCTGATGGCTGCTGCTGGTGCCTGGGCCTGCCCAGGTGCCATCCTCTTGAGACTCTGAGGAATATTTCTTGTGGACTATTGTCCTGATTTTTTCCCTTTGCTCTTTGCTTTTTGACAATAAAGTTTAAGCTAAAATCCTCAAAAGCAGCCAGGAGAGAAATGTGTATTAAATTTGAGACTCAAGACTGTCCTAGCCTGGTGTGTGCATAATTTGGAATCCATCATTTGACTTCTGGAAACCCCTGTGTGACATCCAACAATCTGTTCCAGATTATCAAGGAGTACGAGCGAGCCATCATCTTCAGGCTTGGGCGCATCCTAAAAGGGGGAGCAAAGGGACCAGGTATGTCTTGGATAACAGTTTGTTCCAATTAGTCATCAGCAAAACAATAATGCTGTAGAGACATTGCAGTAAAGTGACAAATGGATTTCTCAAGAATTCTGTTGCTTCCAGTAAGTGGATGTGTTACAACAGGAATTGGACTTTATGAGCCTCAAGGGTCTCTTCCAGCTCATAAAGTTCTGATTCATATTCTGGATTGAGAAGCCAGCATTTTTTACCCAGCTCTCCTTTGTTAGTGTATGATCTGCAGGCAGAATCAAAAGCACTAAATGTAAAGGGAGTTTTCAAATGGGTTTTTTGAAAAAAAGAAGTTGATGTATCAGTTAAACCCAATGAGTCTGAAAGCCTTGATGTCCTTCAAAAGTAACAGAAGCCAGTAGAGTATTTGATAATTTTGAAAGTTGCCTGTGTGTATTAGAAGCTCTGAGATCTGCAATAATATTACTTTCAGCTGTTGCTCCTGCTGCTCAAAGTGACAGAAAGGGGCAAGGGCTTCTTCCTTCATTTTCACCCAGGCTTTGCAATGTTCCACATTGCTGTGAAGCTGCAGAATCTCAGTGAGCCACCAGAGCAGAAGGCAGGAGGTTGATGCTTGCCAGAATTAGACCCCACAAGTAACTATGTGGGGGACATTTTTTAAAGTAGCTGTTAATAGTTCTGGGACTGTTGTATTTCCAAATGTTAAAAATCTTTAAGTGAGTGATAGCCGGATAAATTGAAGCTTCTCAGCATGCATTTTAGAAAATCTTACCTTGGTTTGGAAGCCACTAACACGTGTTGTGCTGCTGAGCTCCTCACAAAGAGCTGCACAGCCATAACAGTTGGATTTCAGCTTATTGCAGTAACAAGTTTTGTCTGCTTTAATGACCCGTTTTCACATCTTCTTGAATGTATTTTTTTGGCACAGGTTTGTTTTTTGTCCTGCCTTGCACAGACAGCTTCATCAAAGTTGATATGAGAACCATCTCTTTTGATATTCCTCCTCAGGAGGTGAGTTTGCGTTTGCCTTTGCATCCACTACAGTACTTGCAGAATTTTGTGCACTTTGCTTTTCTTTCTGGGAAATGTATTGGGTAATGTGCAGTTTGAATACAGATTCCTTGTGCAGGTGCAGTGTATTGGGAAGAATACATATATCCTGTAGAAATGTCATCTAGTAAGGGAAGGGCACTGAAAGAAAACAGATGATGCTCTGAGGACCAAATGAGATAATTGAATACTGCCTGAGAGCTGGAATGGGAGGGGTTTGGAATGAAGGCTGCTGGGCTTCATACAACATTCCCTAATTGCTTCTGTGAAATCTGGAAGATTTCCAGGCACAGCAGGGATCTGTCCTGTGCCAATTTATCTACATGTATAAACTGGCTCATGTAATGGGATGAAATTGGTATATACATCAAATGCTATTTATAGCAACTGGGGAGATGAGTGGTCAGCTCCCTTTGCTGGGTTTGTGTGCATGTGGCTCCTGTTCCCTGCACAGGAACATGATGAGGGTGCTGCCACTCATGGCATGTCCTGAGAACAAAAAAATTACTTTGATTTCTAGTCTGATTTTCCTTGGACATCCTAACTTTGTAGCAGAGTGTCTCCAGAGCATTAAGCCAGCTGAACTCAGTGCTGCCAACTTGATGGATGACAAAAGAATAAAACCCAACCTTCCCTCTAAAAATCAGTTAGTGAACAACGGTATCCCGATGGTTATAACTGTATCACACATGTATCAGGTGCATTTTTTGAGACAGAGATGCTCCATTCAACCTGTGTCCTGCATCTGTTTCCTGTCACATCTGCTCGTGGGTTTGCTGCTCATGGTTAGTTGTAGATTGAGACAAATGGCAGCTCTCTTGGTACACTCTAAAGGGTAATTGGGAGAAACCTAATCACTGGCAGGCAGAATGTGCTTGCAGCTGCTGATGTACCATTAGTGAGGTCATCAGTAATCCGGTTTTTCTTTTGACTCGATTAAATTATGCTTATGGATTTAGGTTTGTGTTCTTTACACTGAGGCAGAAATGCATTTTTATTTGTTCAACACGACTTCTGTGCATGCTACTCATTCTTTAGCTTTTGTGTTATGAGATGCCTGCTAAAAGAGGTAGTTTGGAAAGGGACAGGGCAGGTAAATCTTGAAGGTAATTGTGTACTATGGAACGAGGGCAGCTCTGGGCGTGGCCCTGGTTCTCTGAGCTCCTGTGGGCATGGCACCCTCCTGTCCCAGGGGGCTGCAATTCTGCAGCACAGCCCCCAGGGCCCTGGTGTAACCTCGCTGAAAGGCAGCACAGGGACCTGCCTTGTGTGATTCCTTGCCAGAATCACTGGTTAAACCTTCCCAGGTGAAGATGAATTTCAGAGTAAGTAATTTCTGCCTTTTCTCTTTTTCCTGTCACTGGTATGACTCGCAGATCCCTCTGTGAATTCGAGGAAGTGGGTTAAAAATAACATAAGGGCAAAGCTAATGGAATGTGTTTTTCACTGAGAAGTTTCTAATCCCATATTTAGTCTCAGCTCTGCAGAGCTGTATTGGAAGGTTAGTGAACGCTGAGACATTCACATGCAGCATATGTGTATAAGGACTTTTGTTTTCAAGACAGTGGGAAACCAGGACTTGGTGTAGTAAAACAAATACATGATTGTCATAATAATGAACCTTATGTTTATGGAATATTCTGTGCTTTCCCCACTGCTTTTCAGATCCTGACCAGGGACTCGGTGACCATCAACGTGGACGGAGTGGTTTATTACAGGGTGCAGAACGCCACCCTGGCCGTGGCCAACATCACCAACGCCGACTCGGCCACCCGGCTCCTGGCACAGACCACCCTGAGGAATGTCCTGGGCACCAAGAGCCTCTCTGAGATCCTCTCTGATCGTGAGGAAATTGCACAGCGCATGCAGGTATGAGCAGCTTAAACAGCAGGTTAAGCAGCAATTCCATGGATAACTTAAAGTTTATTTTATCTCTAAGCGATAAGTTGTGATTTGGAGCTGTAGGCAAAGCCCTGACAAGATCTCTTGAGAGGGTACTCTGTAAAATAAAAATGAGGAACTAAAGCACTAAAGCGGGGCTAGCATGTGGGAACAAGGGACAGAGGAGAGAAGGGCTTCCCTGGATCCTTGAGTCAGTCCTTCACTGTTGAAGAAAACTGCCACAGAATTCCTTCAACACATTAATCAAGCTCTGGGGGTTTTGTTAGTTTAAAACAGTTGTGCTCTTATAGCTATCAAATCATACTACAAATACTAAAGCCCTGAAAGTCTGAAAATTTGAAGAGAATTAATTTGGTTTATTGGTCATTCTTCAAATTTGGGCATTAGTTTGAGCCAGGTGTGATGTTTCACTTACCTGTCCTGCCTTCTGTAGGTCACACTTGATGAGGCAACAGACAATTGGGGCATTAAGGTGGAACGTGTGGAGATCAAGGATGTGAAGTTGCCTGTCCAGCTGCAGAGAGCCATGGCTGCAGAAGCAGAGGCTGCCCGCGAGGCCAGAGCCAAGGTAATGACATCAGCCTGGGGGCTGGATTTGGGTTTTCCCAAGTAAGAAACACACCATTCCCTCTCAAGCCCTTGTAGACACAAAAAAGCACAGATTGAGGGAGAAAGTATTTTCATCTATCTATGGGGAGTACCTCTGGTTTTGAGAGGCAGTGCTGGAAGAAACGCAAAAGCTTTTGAAGATGGAATAAATGGTTGCATCGCATTCTTAAGACCTGATGGCAGCTTTTGTGATCCTGCATTGTGGATGGGAGCATACCAAGCACTGGGGCCTGGAGAGCAAACAGGAGTGGCTTGTGCCCAGGGCAGGTTATTTCCCAGGGTGCTGGGCAGTGCCTTTGGCACCTGCCATGGGCTGAATTCAGCTGTGGATTCCCCATTGCTGCCGTGCAGGACGAGTTCAGGTTCCCTGGTTTTGCCCCCGCAGGTGATCGCGGCCGAGGGCGAGATGAACGCGTCCAGGGCGCTGAAGGAGGCATCCATGGTGATCACGGAGTCTCCTGCTGCTCTCCAGCTCCGCTACCTGCAGACCCTGACCACCATCGCTGCCGAGAAGAATTCCACCATCGTCTTCCCCCTGCCCATAAACATCCTGCAGGGCCTCCTAGGTGTGAAGGAGTAGAGAGCCTCGGGGAGGGGCGAGCTCGGGGTCAGCCCATGTTTGCAGCGCTGAATTCCCTGTGTAGTGTAGCTTGTGGCAGTGTTAGCAAAGTGGGTTTGCTGAGGAACCTTTCTGTTTTACTGAGTGTGTTATAGAACTTGTATGTAATGTTTGTGAATGTGGGCTATCGCAATATTTGAAGTTGAAAACCTCTCAGAAGGAGTACAAGCAGGTTGTGATCTTAAATAAACTTTATCCATTTTGTCCTGGATGGGACACCTCTAATCCAAAACCTCCTTTTTAAATCGAATAGAAAACCAGTTGTGGTAGAGGTGATCCAACATTTGGAATTATTCTTTCTACAAAATGGGTCTGTAGCCCTGCAATGGAAGTGGAATAGTGTCCTGGGGACTCCTGAAAATCAGGCTCATGCTCTCTAAACCAGTCCCCATTGATGAGAAACAGTTGCTAGTGATCTTTCTGTCTTTCTGCCACCCAGGAATGGCACAAACATGCCGTAGTTATGGATACAATGTGCTTGTGGTCACTGATGAGCTGCTGTTGTTATGGGGCTGTCTGCACAGAGTTACACTGCTTTAAAGCACTGAAAAGGCTCTGCCTGTATCTGTTTCTCCTAAAAATATTTTATTAAAACCAAAATGCTGCATTTTATCCAGTCCTAAACCTTATTTCTCTAGGAAATGACATGTCTGTAACTAGCAGGGATGAGTGGTGTTTAACAGAAGGTGCTGCACTGGTGCTTTACCTGTTGGTGCTGCTCTGTGCAGACCTGGAGTGGTTGTTGTGTCAATAAAGGCTTACACTTCATCCCCAAAGCAGCTGAGCCTCAGCTTACATAACCCAAGCTGTTAAACTTCTTGTTTTGTACTTCTGTAGTACAGAAAAATAGCAGAAGATTTGGAAGCTGCATGGGGAAGTCTCGTCAGGCTGCCACCAGCACTGAGTCTGACATCTTTAAATTCTGGGACGTGGCAATGGAGTTGAAACCCCAAGAACCATGATGTAAGTGCCCTTCTCCCACTGGCCAGGATAACTCCATGTTGTTCCTTATGCCCTTTCTGCTCCAATCAGCTCTGTATTTACAGGTGTTTTAGGCCTGGGTACCTGTGCCTCGACACGCTGTGCCTTTGTCACTGGCAGGAGATGCCCAAGTGCTGTTGCTTTTCTGCCTGTTGGGCAGGTTTTCCTCTGCATCACCAAAGGAATATATTCTGTGTTTGTCAAGGTGGCAGCTCATGTAAACTGAGCTTTACTTCTGGCTGAGAGCAGGAGAATCAGTTAACAAAGCTGGAATAATTAGCATTGCTGTGCTCAGGCACTTGGAGTGAGAAACAGAGCAACTGCACAGCTCCAAGTTAATCCTTAGGGAAGATGAGTCACTCTGTAACTCCCGCTGCTCCTGCTGGAGGTGCCACCTCTGTGAATTTTTGTTGACATTACAAGATGCTTTTTGCTCTTATCCTGAATAAAAACATGCTGTTTACTAATGAGTGAGTTTCTGAAAGAGTAAAATACTGTTTATCGGGGTCTCAAATGCATATAATTCGGAAGAGGGGAAAGCAAAGCAGTCCCAAACTCCTCAAAATAATCTCTGTAACCTTTTAGTAAAAAGTCCAAGTGCAAAAGATGGCACAAAGAAGGTTTTGGGTACTAAGGTGTGTTCAAACATGGGATCCACAGCTGCTCTTTAATGTTCGTAACAAACGCCACCATTTCTGTTCTTCCCATATTTCATACAAGCTTTATTGTATTAAATATAATCAAAGCAAGGAGTAGGGTCAGTGACTGGTCATGATTGTTTTCGGAAATTATTGCACAGCTAATTGGCTATTAACATCATTCCCTCGTTAACATACATCCTGCAGGAGGAAGGAGCTCTCCAAGGCATCGAAGGCACTGAACTTGCTCTGTTTCAAACACTGCTCACACATCCACATCAGCCATTGCTCTCTGCAGGGGATCCACAGCCCAGTAGTCATCATCCCAGCCCAGGAACCAGCCGGAGAAGGTGGGAGGCTCGAAGCCCTGTTTGACAATGGTCACCGGGGTCCTCTTGTCCCGCGTGGAGGGGTCTGTGTCAATGTAGCGCTTGGCTGGGGACACAGGGAGGGCACCTCACTGAGCACCACCTCAGCTGGGGGGTAAATGGCCCCCAGAGAGGCAGCTTCACATTGGCCATCTGAACAAAAGTACCCCCTGAAAGTTTGCACCCTATGGTTTTATCTATGTCTGGCAGAATATAAATTGCGTGAGTCATGATCACACAGTGGGGAAATGAGAAAGGGATAGTTCAGAGAGGAAAATGTGACATTACCAGACTTCAGTGCCTCGGTCTTTTCTTCTTCTTGGGCATCTTTCCCAATCCATACAAAGACCTAAAGATAAAAATATTAATTACTTCTGCAACAATCATTCTCTTTATGAAGGGATAATTTAGATGAAGCTTCAGGGAGCAGAGCGTGACACAAACTAGAAAATCCTTGTGTTGGTGTGCCTGGGTTGTTGACCAACGTGACCAAAGGTCTTTTGGTCAATAATGGGAATTTTTTTGCTTGCATTTTATCTACACGAACTGTAGACCCTTGAACAAATTCTACACTAGCTTAATATCTGGGGAAAGTAGCAAATGTTTGGAAAACATAAAAAATTCATCTCTGACTTGCCTTGTGGCTGATGTGTGCTGAATCTTTAATACAACAGCCCCTCTGGCTGTTGTGGTTCAGGGCTCATTCTAGAGCCAATCTGTGCCTATTCTTTGCTCCTCTTGTCCCCCTGTAAACATGACATACCTGATCCCATGTGTCCAGGAGCATCACATCATCTGTGGCAAGGTCATCCTGAGTCAGATCTCCAGGAACTTCTTCAATCTGGAAAACAGAGGGTTAAGATGAGCACAGGCTTCAAGCGTCACTTTATCTGCACAGGACAAAGCACACCAAGAAAGATGAGGTGTAACTGCTGGTGTGGGGCACAGGGTAGCTGTGCTTGAGCCTCTCCCAGCCCTGCCAGGTGGATGTTGGATGAATCCCCGGGCACTCACAGTGAAGCGGCCGCTCTTGTTGGAGCAGGCGAAGAGGCGCGGGGGGTGAACGTCCATCTTCTTGTCCTTGAGGCGCGGCGAGGTGCGGTACGGAGCTTTGCCACCCAAGGCTGCCCAGAAATTGTCTGCAAAACAGAAACAGAGGCTGATGCTTCTCCTGGCCAGGGAACTCACGCCAGTGTTATGGTTTGGGCAGGAATTGAAGCATTCCTCTGGGTCAGAAAGTCCCAATGGCCTGCAGACATACACGAGAGCGCTGTTAAACAATGAAAATACCCCAGAGAAGCCCCTCTTGCCCATGTCCACATCTTCTTCTTCTGGGAGACAAAATATCCATTAATCGCTGAGGATGTGCAGCTACACAGAAATAATTGCAGACTCCACCATGACCCCCTCACCTGGCTCTTTGCCCTCAGCGACCTGTACAGGGCGAGCTCCCAGGATCTTCAGCAGCTCCTGTGCTCCTGATTTCTCAGCATTGCTGGCTCCTTGGCCAACCCACAGGTAGGCAGCAGAGGGAGTTTTCAGGACAAAGGCATCATTGGAGTTCAGCTGACTGGCTGTAGGATCCAGCTGAAAAGAAGGAACACTGCAGGTGTCAGGTGTACCCATCCTCTACACAGAGCCTGTTACTTCAAAATCAAACCAGAACCTACAGCTGAATAAACTGCAAACAAGATTTTCCATATGAGCACGCAAGGCTGTTAGATGTGTTGTATATTCCCTGTATCCAAGTGATGAGTTAGATTTTCCACATGGGAAGAGTAAATAACTGTTTCAGCGTGTGATTACAAGTACACATGACCTAGCCTGGCTGTCATTGTGCCAGTCCTGGTGCTTATGGCTGGAGACTGAGGAGCTCACCAGGGAGCCCATGGCAGAGCTATGGCTATCAACAGGCTGCTATCAACACTGATCAATTATTAACATCAACTCCTCTGTGTTAACAAGAAGTGTCTTGAAGCTGGAAACTTGGGAAGTTCCTGCAGCCATAAACCAGTGCCCTCTCCTCACCAGGATTTATTGTCCCCTTTGTTGTTGCACAGAGGCGTTTGGGTGCGTTTTCTTTCAGAGCAGTGGGGCTCTGAACCTGCGTCCTGGCCCAAGTTCCTCTTGCACAGAGGGAACTGAACTCTTCAATGTGCCATGTTCCCACCATAGGCTGTACACAGGGCACCAAGGCTGATCTCCCTGCACGTACCTCCACTGCTCTGGTGGCCCCCGAGGTGCTGGAGCGGACCTGGAACAGCCGCGTTGCTGCAGGTGCAGTCTGGCCTCCTTCCCTCGAGGTTCCACCCTTGTAAACAACCAAGGGCTTCCCACCAAACATGCTCATCAGGTGAGGGGGCTCTTTCCCTTGCACTACTCGTTTCTGAAGAAAAAAGAAACTTGATGTCAGTTTTGAGACAAGTCTAACCAGAAATGGCTTTTACAACTCTCTGTCGAGCTGGAATATTCACAGAGCACCCAGCTGGGCCAGGTGTTTAATATATATATATATTCTTTATTCCCCAGTGTTGAGGTTGGTTTCTGCTGGGTCTCTTTACCTGCACGGGGCTGCCTCCCAGCTCCTCATCCAGCTGCACTGAGAGGAATGCAGAGGTTGTAATCTCATCCTGTGTGGAGTCGGCGCCCTGCCTGGAGAACAAGGTCAAATCCCAGCTTTATTCTCAGTCTTTCCCCACACACACAGAGATCAAGAGGAGGTAAGAAAACCCTGTGTTATAGAATCTCTGCTGCATTTCAATCAACACAAAGGAGAAATTCCTTATCCTCTATTGTAGCACAGCAAGTACAGGGAGAGATAAGAACATTTCCTCGATAAGCAGCACTTTCCTAGATAAGCAGAGCTTGATCCAAAGAAGGGAGTAATAACCAGGGGTGGGGGGGGAAATGGAAAAAAAAAAGCTCTCACAGTAATTCCCTCCATTGTTCCCCTTAAAATTAAACATCCCAGACCTCTGGTAATGTTTTGTTTGCAAAGGAAAGTTATCCAGGGTGAAACTTTATCCCCTAAAGATCCTCTGAAAGCGAGAACCAGCAGTGATGGATTTTCCGAGTGGACTCGCAGCCCCACGCGGCCCCAGCGTTTCCCGACTTGCCCCACAAGTCCCGTACCAGGTGTAAATGATCTGTCCCCGCTTCCCGTCGTGCTGGTAATCGTACAGGATGATGTAGCTGTCCCCGCCGTAGAACTGCCCGTACGTGGCGGGGTCCACCGGCACCTTCTCGGAGCCTTCTATCCTCCAGATCTGACGGGAGAGGAGCAGAGGCGCTGCAGAACGAGCCCATGCCCAGCCCGCGTTATCCCCAAACTCGCATCCCGGAGCCGGCGGTGCTGCCGCGCCCTCTGCCGGGACCGACGGGACAATTCCCCTCCGCTCCCCGGGCTGGGCCCCAACGGAGCTCTGAGGCTTTTCGGGGCGTTTTTAAACAGCCGGAGCCGCTGTTTGGGGCTTCTGGACAGCCCCCAGCCCGTTCAGGCCAACTCTACCCCTGCTTCTATGCTCAAAGGCATGAACCCAGGCGCTCCAAGACATTGACACATGGAATGGCAACAGAGAAAATAACCAGGAGGAGGAGGAATAAAGCCATGTCCACAGTGCTGGCAAATCGTGAAGTCAGAATCAACCCCACTTTTCTGCAGGGCTTTCAAGACCCTCCTGCTGTTTCTGGCATCAGAAATTCCCCCAGTAGTTACAAGACCTGTGTTGATGCCTCTCTGGCCTCCATTTGTCTCACTGCTCTTGCAGCAATGCCATCGAGTAGCAAAGAAAAGTTTGGAAACGTTCCCAGAGGGATTGTGGCAGCACTGACCTGTTTCTTGCCCGAGCCATCATCCTCCATGCCGTGCTGGGCAGCCATGGCCTTGGAGCTGTGCAGGGTGGCCGCGTCGAAAGGGACCTGCTCAATCTTGGCAACGTGGCCAGAAACGTGGGGCTGCCCCAGCCCGTCTGTCTGGTCCCTGTCCCGCCAGTTCTTGAAGAATTGCTTGAACAAAGGTGTCTCGCCACTCTCAGGGAGGACTTGGATCTGAAAGGAATGAGCCTTTAGAAGCATCTCCCTAAGAACTGCAGGTTTATTTGCTCTTTTTCATTCTTGGAAGAGGTCATGGAAAAGGTAAAAGAGTGTCCAACAGGAAGAAACTTTACTCTCAGCTGTGGTGGGGTAAATGTTGCTTTAGCTCAGGAGCAGCACTGCAGAGCCCCCCAAAACAGAGCAGATCTCCCACAAGAGACTTAAAAGACTTGACAGGGACACGACTCCTGAATCATCCATACTCTGCAGTCCCTGGCTCATGTGGCAGAAAAGGGACCCCAGTGCTTGGGGCTGCCACAGGTCCTTACCTGGGTGTGTTTGGGATAACCCATCTTGTCAATGAACTCTGAGGCTGTTTTCAGTGCTGCCTTCTTCTCTTCAGAGTTGGCACCTTTGCCTTTAATGAAAATAGAGAGAAAGGAGGTCTGGGTTTTTTACCCAGAGAAGAAACTGTCTCAAGTACCTTTTTGCAAAAGTGGAAGGACCCAGCCTTCCAGACAAATGATGCCAAATAACAAATGACCATTGTTTGATCTCTTTCGTGCCTGTTGTGGTGGCTGAGAGAGAACAACTGCCTTGGTATTTATGATTTTAATTCTTTTCTCCCTGGTTGTCTCAGGTACCTTTCCAAACAAAGATCTTTCCATCTGTGCCATGGTCCAGGATGAAGCAGTCATCTGTACTCAGGGCTGCCTGGGAGAAGGGGTTCTCATCTGCCACGAGGGACACTGCCATGTTCCCAGCCCCATTGGAGACCTGTGACAACACAGCACAGAGGTCACACAAGGCACCCTCTGCTCCCTCCTGCTCCCTTCAGAACTCAGGGAGGGGAAAGGAAATCCATTTGAATGCACTGGCTGCTGCAGGCACTATTGTTTTCAGACAGGATACCTCTGACACAGCAACAGCATGGCAAAAATATCACACTTACTCTGAAGATTTCAAGTATTTCTAGCAAAGTAGATACTGCCAGGACCAAAGAGAGATTGGTCCAAAATGGGAAATACCCTCAATGCAAAGGAAATATCTTCTAAAGAAAAAACTGCACACAGGGACTGGAGGATAACTGGGAACAGCCTCCCTGTATCAAGTGGGGTTAAAAATCTGAGTTCCTCTACTGACAAATGTATAAAGTGCCACCTAACAAACCATCCTAGCAGACATTTACCCCATGGATACCAGAGGCTGCTTAGAGAAGATTCCTCCCAAAAAGTCTTGGACACTCTTCTCCACTCACACAGCTGATGGCAAATGACACCTTCCAAGTCATGGCTTCATGTGGGAGTTAGAAAGGGGCAGGTCCTGTTTCTCAGGCTCACTGTTTCTAGTTCTTTCCTCTCACTTTCCTAACACAATGCCTGATACCACAGAGGAAAGCTCCCTTTTTCCTTCATTTGTTCCACCTTTCTTTCAAAAATTCCTGAAAGTTCTATTCAGTTTCACTGCAGCCATACGTGGTGACAAACACAACAGAAAGTCCATGGACATGCAGTGTAAGCAACCAAGGTTCATACACAAAACTTGTTAAGAAGCAGAGTGAGGCAGGAGGAGGACTCAGAGCAGCTCATACTGTATCTCCATCTGACTTCATAAAGATCCCATTCTCCCCTGAGTTATGTCAGGGTTCCTTATTACCTTGTAGAGCTTAGCCAGCTTCCTGTTGGCTGTGTCAGTTTTGGTCTCATCAGAAACTCCTTCTGGCAAACTGGGCTTTGGTCCCAGGACCTGTGAGGGAGAGAGAAATCATTACCAGCCAATCCAAGAGAATCTTCCTTCCCAGGTACTCCACTCAAGAGAATGAGTAGAAGAGAATTCCAGATCAATCATGTAAATTCCCTCTGATGTTCCAGCGGGGCAGAGGAGCAGGTCTGCACGGAGCTGTGTGTCTATACCACACACACCACATTCCCACTACACACAGAGAAATGGACAAAGGGAACAACCTGGAGCATTTCCTCGCGCTCGGATCCCTCCTCTGACACGAAGACCTTGGCGCGCCCGTTGCGCTCGTTGTCGCGGATGCCCTTGGCCAGCACCGTGGCCTTCAGCCGCTCCTGCCGGTTGCTCTTGGAGCCACACCATTGGAAGATGTTCTGGGAGAAGGAGAAAGCTGTGTCAGAGCATGACAACACCTCTCTAGAGGAGACAGGACCCAGCAGGGACTGAGCAATGACAGTGTGTCAGGATGCTCAGCACTGAGATGACTTCAGCAGAGTGGGGGGAGAAAAACGTCATGCGAAGTGTCAGATATCTCCTGCCCCTGAATTCTGCCACAGCTGCCTCTGACGTGGTACTCACACTGCCCAGGTCCAGGATGAAACAGTCTCCTGTGTTGAAGCTGTCCCAGCTCACAGGGACCTCCGTGGCCCGGACTGTTCTCCTGCCTTTGACCTGCAGCAGCCTCTGCACAGTGACCTCGTTGGGAACCACGTGCCTGAAGCCAGAAGCCACACCACCAGCCTGGGGGGAAACACAGGAGCAAAGATTCACACTGGGACTGGGGGGAAGAGTGTATTCCCATGTGTATAACCTGTCCTGTCTACCAGAAATTATCCCAAGCTCAGGATTCATTTTCTCTGCTGATAGACACTGGGAATTATTTATCAATGCAGGCAACAGGACCCATGGCAGTTACCCACAAAAAAAGCACAACCAAGTTTAAAGGAATGAAAGTAACAACAAGTGAGAGGGAAATAAACAAATCAGAAAGATCAGGGAAGTCTCAGACATGAGGAAATGTGAGCACTTTGCAAGCAAGTGACCTGATATCACTTTCCTTGTGCCTTTGGATTGCTAACAGACACAACTGCTTGACTGCATGTTTTCACTTCTATCCCACTTTATTGTGATGGCAGGGAGGAGTAACTCCCACTACTGCTCATCTCCTTTACCAAAACATTGCACATGCTGGGAGGGTGGGCTAAGCACAGAGACTGCAAGGTCAAACTGTTATGCAAGTGGGGAGAAATCAAATCTCCTGGGTAGGCGTTTCCCATTAACTTTGCTGCTTCTTAAATTCATTCCAGGTGCCTTGGGACTGCTCTTTCCTCTGCCTCTCGAAGAAAAACAAAACCTTGATTCCTAAAATTTTCTGGGGCTTTCCCTGTGTATTATTAATTCAGCCAAATCTCTCCCACTGGGATCTGCTGCTCTCCACCCTGTGCAGTTCCAACTCATTGAAAACATCTGGCTGAGCATGGGGTTTAAGCAACTGGAAAAAGGGCAATTCTCACTCTCCTGGGAATTGGGCAGGATGCCATTTCTTGCAGACTCGGGTCAGTTGTCACCCACCTTGTATTTGATGCCAGATTTGAAGTAGCCCAGGAAGGTGGGGGACTCGTGGCCCTGCACCTCGCGGTGCTGCACAGCCTTTCCCTGCAGGTGCTCATCCATCTGCACAGTGAAGATGGCAGCAGCCCCACGCTCATCCTGAGAGCTTTCATCACCTGAAACACGGAGAGAGACACTGGGAGGGAATGCAGGGTCTGCCTCTGCATTCAACTGTGCAAACACACGGGGAGAATGCAGATTTCACTGTGATATGGTCAAAGAGCCTGGGGTTTGCAGGCTGTGGGGAAAGCCTTGGCAGGGTACTCTGTGACATGGACTGCAGAGGGCAGTTAGGAGAGGGAAAAATCCCACTCCTTGCTCAGGAGGAACACATCTGACCTCCAGACAAAAAGGATTTCAGCCAGACTTTTCACCTGAGATCTTGTCTTTCCAGCGAACCTCTGCAGAACAGGAACTTACCTGTCCTATTGCCCAGGAAAAGCTGGTTTTAGGATGAGAGGTGGCTGTACTCTCTATTGCAGAGACCATGCAAATATTTGACATGAGTAGGGCTATTTATACCCAGAACTGCACTTCTATTTCCTTGGGTAACATTTACTGGCCATGGTTGGAGCAGAGAAGCTGAGGGGTCACTCTGGGCTCCCAGCTCTGCAGGGCCACTCCCAGCACTCACCCAACCAGAAGTGCAGGTCGTACTGGAGGTTCCCGCTGCGCTGCTTGATGGTGTTCAGCACCAGGTAGGAATCTCCCGTGAAGAAATCTCCATACAGGTTCTTTGGCACTGGGACCAAATCAAATTTCTCGACCCTCCAGATCTGAAGGCCGGGTTCTTTCCCAGCCTTCAAAAACTCGGCGTGTTCCACCATGCTGACAGGCTGGGGGTGAGACAGAGAGTGCTGTTCAGTGTGCAGGACACAAGGAAGTATTGAAATTAAGTTGCTTCTCTTCTCTTAATTCGTTGTGCTAGGCAAAAAGTGGAAAGTTTTCCTTTTTCTCTCATGCACTGAATTTTGAAGGAGGGGAAAATATAAGGATGTGTGTGGAAAGAATCCCTCTCCATTGTTCACTGTTAATTTTCACTTCCAATCACTTCTACTACCTGGTTTATTCCTGGCTTATCCTCTTCTAGACTCTGTTGTCTCTCTGGATTTTAATCTCTGTATTTTTCTTACTAATTTCTAACTTTTCAGTGTGGCACATAAGTGAAGCTTGACATTCCAGGAAAGAAATGCCTTTTAACCCTACGTTGTACATCCTGCACAAACATGATTTACAGGTTTTCAAAAACCAAATGGAAAATGCTGTGAGTATCATTGAATATTTAGGTAATTAACAGGTTTCTTAAAGCTCTTCTGTTCTGACCTGTTACTTTAACTGCTCCCTTGTAGGAATTACATTAATTTACACAACATCCTGTCCTAAGGACATTGCAATTTTGGTTTAATATGTTTATTGCCATATTTATGCAATATATCAACACAGTGCAATATCCTTTTTTTTTTTAACAAACATAATGAACGCTTTCTTCTCTTATAAAAGAATTCACTTTGGTAATTCTGAAAGGAAATAAAACATTTCTGGTGCAGTGGCAATGAAGCCAGTCCATCAATCACATCATGCCTTTGAGTGCTATCAGGTAAGAGGGAAGAAAACATTACAATATTGCATTAGAAGCATTCAGTACTTTGACAAAGAAGATGTTCACAGCAGCTGACGGACAGAAGTAAAATATGCTCAGTTTTCAAGGCAGAAATAAAGAATGTTACAAACCAGAAAGCAAAACAGCAAGTTAGGTATCAAAGTGATTCCTAAGCTGAAATCAAATATCAAAGATGGAAAAAAATTAACTTTATCATCATGAATCCAGTCAGCCTGAATCCTCCAAAATTCCCACTAAAAATTGGACAAAACCCTGACAAAGAGTTAAAGGAGAGGGACTCCTGTAAGTAGCTGGAACCAGCAGTTTATCAGTGTTTAATTGTGATGTTCATCACTTACCACAGCTGAAAGCACAACAGCTGCTGTAACAACATATCCAAGCCCTGCCACAGACATGGAGCTGACACAGTTCAGCTTCAGAGCCATTGTGCAGAAAACGGTGAGGAAAAGATAATTGAAGTCCTTTCTGCCCATTTCTAGGAGCAAATGGGCTTCTCCCGCAGAGCTGTGGGGAGTCCCAGCTCCTCTGGCTGCTGGGGGAGATGAAGGGCAGAAGCCAATCTTTTATCAGGGACAAACACACCCACCCCCTCGGCAGCGCAGGGGCGGAACGCGTTTGTGCAAACAATCCTGCTGGAATCCCAAAGGCTCCCGCAGCCTCTCCCAGAGCCCAGCGGGCGCTCCCTGCACACAATGTGCGATCCATTACCGACAGCGCACTCGGGGTCACACGGGCCAAGCGTCCCCTCGCAGGGAGAAATTCAGAGACATCAGCTGGGAGCTGTGAAGTTGATGAGACGCAGAGGAACAGCACGGCGGCTCCAGCTGGCAGGGAATGCGGGGAAAGAGATTTTGGGAAAGACAAGGATTCAACTGAGCAAGCTGAGGATGGGGGGATGCAGCCTCAGCTCCCTGAATTTGTTGGAGGAGCAGAGTTCAGCTCCTGCTTTGCACCTGAACGAGCCTCCACACAGCCACTGTCAGTAACAACTCGGGAGGGTTTGGGGATGCACTGATGGATTTCAGCTCCCGGGCTCACCAACAGAGCATTCAGAGTCTGGTAGGTGGCAAAACAAAAGCTCATTCAGTAATCCAGTAATTTCACAACCAAGTATTTCTGAGGGTGTAGCAACACCCTGTGACAGGAACACAACAGCCATCAAACCCACCCAGCCCAGAGGAATTACAGCAGGGCTGGTTGTAGCACCCCAACAATCTGCCACCAGTAAAGAGATAATTCTTCCAACCATCCCACACGGCAGCAAGTTCATCTGTCACATTTTCCAAGTGTTTGCAGTGAGTGAACTGTGCAGGGACCTTTCCCTGTGGCCCCCAGGAACGGAGCAGCCACACAACGTGGAGTTGAGCTGTTGGGCACCTTTGCTCTCAACACACCCAGGGGAGAATTCCTGACAGGCTGAGCTTCCCACGGCCAGAATCACTCAAAAGATTCTTAAATAAGGGGCCAAACCCTCCATCCATAAAACTCCACAACAAAACTTCCACGAAGAAAAGAGCAGACCCTGCTTTGTGCTTTCTCCACTCTCCATGAGGATATTTTCTTTCCCTCTCTCCTGAGAACACTCTGCTGCTCTCTTGTCCAAGCTGATGCATTTTAATTTGAAATGTCACCTTGGCAATGTACCTTTGAAAATTTCACTGGAAAGTCTCAAACCGAAACAGACAGTAAAAACAATGTGCTAGTCCTGCTGGTATTTCTGATCTCTGTGAAGGAAGTTCAGAGTGTCAGAGGTCTAAGTCTCAGTGAAAAACATGTTGGAACCTTGACTCCATGGAAGGCAGCTGTGAAAGGCTTTGGCAGCTCCAGCAAACCCAAACCAAAATGATTTGGTTGCATAACACTAGAAAGAGATGGGTCCTTTCCAAATGGAAAAATACTCTGGACTTTTTATTGCTAAATTAAATACCTGTATAGTGCCACAACTAGGCAAACCTCACAGAGTGAAGGCACAAAGGCCCAGGATAATCCTCTTTGTTAACATCCACTGTAGGATATTGTAATCTGCAGATAGATGCAGATACAGTATTTTTGAAAAAACATTTATTTAGTCTTCTAATTAATTTGGCATTTTGTATGCCCAAGCTTGCATTGCCAATGAGCTGCAATATGTAAATACAGGCAAAAAATGGCAAGAGTGCCACAGTGCATAAATTGTATATTATATTCTTCTTTCATAAAATTGATTGATCTGAGCCATTCCTGGAGGGAATAGGTGTAAATCTACCCCAACAGCTGGTTTGGGTTATTCCTGCTGGCAGCAAGTGTTGCATTGTTCAATCAAGCCCCAGAAATGTTTGCTCTGGACAGTGTTCTGGGGCCATCTGCCAGCTGAGATCGCCAGGGCCCTACTGAAAAGGGTGTCCCAATGGAGACATGGAAAACAGGCACTTTTCAAGCTGCTGTTAATAAAAGTGTCCAGTTTGGTCCCAGAAAGGGTGCTGTGCACAGCCAATGTCTTATGCAAAGGAAAGTTGTTTAAGGAAAACAAGGAAAGGGCTTAGAATGCAGGATTTCAGTGCAGATGGATCAGCTAAATGACACTTGGCTGCACAGTGATGAAAACAAGAACTTAGGAAAATTAGTCCAATGATTTGAGCAACCATTGGAAGACAACGAGATCATTATGGTCTCCAGATGTGCAGTCACACCAGCAGGACTGGGAATGCACTGGGATGGAGTCTGGCCTGCAGGAACAATCCCAGGGATTTGCTCCTGGGTGCCCAACACGAACGGCGACACAGTGATCAAAGTCTGTGTCTGCCCCACAGGGCAATGGCAGCTGGAGCTGCTGCCCCAGGGAAGTGTGCAATGGTCTCCCCGAGGCTGGAAGCTGTTTGCTTCAGGGGGAAGGCCAGAAAAGGCAGAGAGGCCCCAGTCCCTGGGCTCAGAAATCCTGACCCTGCTGTGGGGCTGTGCAAGCCCCGACTGCTGCTGCAGCTTCCACTCCCTGCAATCCTGTCTCTCCTGGGATCCAGCCCAAACCACCTTTCCTATTCCACCCTGCAGCTTGTAGCAAACAGCTCTCATTGCCTCCCTCCCTAAATTCTTCATTTGTGCTCTGCTCACTCACCGCTGTGGCTGTGCCTCCTCCTCCTCATCCCAGTCCCCTCTGCCCTCAGGGACTGACATCAGCAGCACTGTGGCCACTTGTCTTCACTCTCCTCTGAATTTCTGCCAAGGAGCTGCCCAGTTCTGCATTGCCCAGCATAGCCATACTGAGAGGAATGTCCTGCTCCCTTCAGGAAAAACCTGTGGACACTGAGCCTGGAATCTCTTACTCTGCCCCATCACACTGCAAAATCCATTACAATGAATAATTAATGTGTGGTTCCTCCATATCAAATACAGTCTCACATCTTCCCACCTACCACCATCTAAAGCTAAAGTAACTTTCTACACGATAGTATCATCCAATACTCACATCAGAGAAAGAAAGAAAATCTTTATTTCATTCAGTAACTGCCCATTAACAAGAGAAAAATGAGCACAACAATTTTTGTGAGGCCTGGTTAACTCGTAATAATTTGTGGCAATTCATACTGGAATATATCCACAAATATAGTCAGGACTTACCTGCACAGAGCTGCTCAGGAAAGCTTGGCTGAATTAAGTGAGACAGAAACAAGAGGAGCCCATATCCCCATGTGGTTGTGCTCATTTGCAGCTCCGGCGTCAGCTCTTGATGGGTTCAGATAATTTGCCTAAATTTGCTGCATAAACAAAACCCACACAGGAAGGGCTGCAGCCAACACAACATCTCACACCACAGAGCATCCAAACCACCTGCTGCTCCCTGCTGGACCAATTCCTGCCTTTTCTACATGGCAAAGGTTGTATTTTTGATTTTAATGGATGACACTTGCAGAACATCAAAATAACCTGCAAATACAGACTGAGTTTCTTAAATATGAGGGGAACAGTAAATCTGAGTAGAGTCTGTATCCACACTGCAGTCATGCTGCAAAAATGCCCCTTGTGCACCAATCCTTATTGTACCTTGGGGGCAAACATTTGAATTTCCACCTCAACTAACACCCTCTTTCCTTTTATTTATTTGCCAAACATTGCCTGGAGAATATGAACTGCTCCAAATAAATAACAATATATGTCCTCAACAGAGAAAGCCTCCCTTATCTCACAGCATGCCAGACCACCCATACCAAGTGCCAGCAGAGGTAAATCACCGCTGTAATTCTGCTGCAACAACAGGAAAACCCTAAATCCTTGTTTTGCAAGAGGCAAAGGGGTATAATCCTCCTGGCATGATCAATCCCAGGAAATCTACAGGTTGTACTTGCCACAGTGACAGCCCAGAGCAAGGGCAGCATTCCCCAGGTCTAAAACAGTGACACTGAAGAGGTCACACATACAAAAAACCCAATAAAGTTATTTGCTTGCTTCAGGTTCAGCTCTTTGTGCACTTTGAACATAGTCTTCACTGTCTGACTACCCACACAGCCATTTCTTTATTCTCTGGTTATGATCTGTTGCTGCCCCATAAAAACTCTGATGAATTTACAAAGCTTGTGAGAGGGAATAGCACAGGATCACTTGAGTTCTGACAATCCCAAACTCAGGCCATGACGCTGCTGAACACTGAGAAGGTTCAGCACAGGATCCACAGCAATGACAGCACACCCTGAAAATGGAAATATTTGTTTATTCCTTCAGTTTCCCTGCCAAACCAGTATAGAATATCAATAATTCTTCAGTAAACCATTGAAAATAATTCTGGCAGGACTTCAGCTTTGTTACCAAGGGGACAGGCACTGAAAAATATCTGAAGTGATGGATTAGCTCAGTTTTCAGTCTCCAGACAGCCCTAAATTCATATATACACAAAACTAAACCCAACCCCTTTTCTTCCATCCCTTGAAGAAGCCACTAAACAAAGGTTATTTGGATTTAAGAAAAAACTGGCATGGGGGAGCCTGAGCCTCCCCTTTCCTCAGCCATGGTGACTCCATAAACTATTTCAGCTCCCTGTATGAGGAGCAGCACAGTTAATGGCATTTCCTGCAGCTACATCTTAACAGAGAAGCCACAAATTTAAAAATATTCAAACTGAGTTGCTTAACTCAGATCAAGAGTCCAGGACACGAAGTCCAGCATTAGCTGTGCAACTGGCAAGTAAGTTTTTTACAGTTGTTAAGATTCCTACTAAACCACTCAAGCAAGTTAGAGGGCCCAGAAGATCTGAGTATTGTTCACTTTTTCCAGCTGTTTGTTTGCACTATGAGTCACATCAGCTCTATTCTGGGTTCTGCACCTTTTAAATACAACCCACTTAGCAAACACAGAGCTTCCAGCCTGATGCACCCCAGGCAGAAAACTTCAACATGAAAACCTGAGTTTCCTCTCAGTTGCAGTGATGTAAATTGGGGAGAATATTACTTCCAGAGGAGAAAGCTTTAGAGATTAGACATGTCTGCCACCTGAAACACACCCAGGGAAATCTGCTGATACAATCAGCTGGTCCAGAGCCCTGCCTTGAGCGTAAGTGAGAGCTGAATCATGCACTTAAACATACACAAGGAAGGCTGGATCAGTGGAAACCACCGACCACTTTCATTCACTGGGGAGCAAAAATAAATCCTGAATTATACTCCAACACAAATCATTGTTCGGTGCTGAAAAAATATTTAAGGAGTGCTTATGTAACACACAAGACATAAACCAGCACATTAAAATATGACTAGCTCCCTAAATTATGTCCCAGAGAGAGAGAGAGCTGCTGGTGACAGGCAGAACAAGTTGAGGGAGGCAGTGAAGACATGCCTGTGGTCAGCTGCAGGGAAATGACACAGATGTTCTTCCTCCAGTCTCCAGGTCCTGCCCGTTCAGGGGAAATCATCTGCAACTTTATGCAAACTCTTCTTCCCCAGAGAACAAGCTGATACATTCCTCTGCAGCACAGAAGTCGTTCAGTCTGTGATCCATAACACAAAGAGGAGCAGAGCAATTCATTATTGCCAGAGAAAGGCTGGAAAGCAGGAGAGATGGCCTAAAACAAGTCCAGAAGGGAAGCACAGAGCGTGGCCTTGCACTCCTCCTGCAGCATCAGGCCCAGGCAAGGGTGTGAAAGGACTTGGGAGTTGTTGTTACTCGTGGGTTGAGTGTGAGTGAGTAAAAAGCACATCAATGAATTTTGCTGATGCCACACTGACAGGGCACAACGGTCTGGTGTCACCACGGGGCCAGTGGGAGTCCATCAGCTCCACACAGAATTCAACTCTCCACATCAAAAACCTCCACAAGACACGAGGCTACTCAGGATGAACAAAAACCAGCATCAGGAATGCCCGGAGCTCCCATCCCACAAAAGGGCAATGCTGGAAACACACAGGCCAAAATCATCCCTTCTTCCTCCGAGCTACGTGATTAACAGGGGAGGGTTTCATTTTATTTCATTTCAAGCAGGATTCAGGCCTTGCTGAGGAGGAAGCACAAGGATGGTCAGAGCAGAGAGCCCGAAACAAGGGAAAGTGGTCACAGTGTCAGCGCTCACGGCAGCAGCCTCCGTCCATCTTGAGAGATCCCGGGATGATTCATTTCCTCCAGTGTTTTAAAGATGCTGTTTTGAATTGTAGCTGTACTTTTACTGCATGTGGAAACACTGAGTAAATAACATATGTCTAAACTTTGGGTTTGGATGGTGTCCCACGGCCTGACTGCCCTAATACAAACTGTTGTTTCTCCCACTGCAGTTGTGCTGGGACCTCAGCTCAGATCGGTTCCAGCTCTCCAGGTTCTCACTGGGAGGTGAATGAGGAACAACAAAAAAAAAAGAGAAAAGACCAACACCACAGTCTACAGTCAGAAAAGAACACTTTAAAACAGGCAAAAGGAAAAAAATATATAAATCTTCAGAGTCCATACCATCTAACCCTTCCATGCAGACACCATCACATCCCAAATTTTCATCACAAAACCCTGACAACCTGGAATATCCTGACTGAGAACGCAGCTGCTCACAAAGTCCCAAAGCTGAGGAAACTGAATGAAGTAAAATAAAGGTCGCTCTCCAGAGGGCAGTGTGAGATCCCCAGAATACCAAACCAACCCCTCCCACAGCCCAGCACCACCAGGCTCCCTGAGAGGATCCAGCGTGGCCATTCCAAGCTGGCATTTCCAGCCAGCCCAGCACTGCAAAGCTCCCCAGAGCTCTGTTTGACTCCACTCATGTCAGAGCACTATTTAACCTTGCAAATGCATCATCGGTGGATAATCAGAGATAAATACCTGGCCGTCCTGCTGAGACAGGCTGCTACTACCTTTCCTGACTCCTCTGACCCCACTTCCCTTCCCTGAGCAGGTGTGAACTACTGGGCTGCCATTTAATGGACACTGTCTGACCTGATTTCATATCTGATGGGATTTATCAGCGCCACGTCAAGAGGCAGCTCTGGAACACCCCTGGATCAGCAGGGTGCACACCCTGATGGACACAGGGAGACATTCCCAGCGTTTCCCAGCTGCCACAGGAACACAGAGCAGTGCAGCTGGATGGGGGTAGGAACACCCTGCTGCAGGGCAAACAGAGGCACCCAGCAGTGTCTGACAGCTGATAGGAGGCCTGATGAATCTGCTCTGGCCACTGTGCAATTTGCTATCAGGGTGTAGGACACAGTGTAAATATTGAAAATCTGCCAACGCCTGTGACTCGCCTGTGACTCGCTGGGAAGCAGAGATGAGGCAGAGGGAAAACCTCTGAAATCCAGGCCTGGTGCACACACGGTGCTCAGACACTCCCAGCAGCAGTTCATTTACTTTCCTTCTCCTCACTGAAATAACTGAACAAACCTTCAAGTCAGAAATCCCTGATCGAGACATGTCCCGACTGCAGGACAGAGCTGAGGGAAACTGCCTGAGCACTTTTCCGTCCTCCTCTCTGTGCAAACATCTGCTGTGAGACAGTGCTGAGCCAGCGCGACAGCTCTGCTGTGCCCGGGGCTGTCTCCGGCTGCATTCCCTTCTCCCACGGCTTTGTGGAGCCTCCTGCAGCAAAACACTTCCCAAAGTGCCAAACCCCAGCCTTCAGCTCAATCCCTGTGCACTATCCCCACCTAGGGAGCTTGTGTCTGACACAGGGAAAATAGCTCCAGCATGGCTCACAGCTGAGAGCTCCAGCAAGTTTAGTGCTTTTATGGGAAAAGAATTAATCATCCAGAGCATTTCTTTCCGATTCCCTTAGGCTTCTTAGTGTCTGAAGTGATTAATTAATGATTAAGAGACTGAAAAGACACACACTTGAACTAATGCTGTGAGAAGCAGAACAAATGGAGTGACAGAGGTACACATAGAGCTGCACAAAAGCTTCACAAAAAAAGATAACTGGAGGTTTTCTTCCTAATGCAAACTCGCAGTGATCTCCGAAAGCCACTGCACAAAACATCCTTTGAGTCTTGAGTTTAAAATGATCCAAAAGAGATTAGAAGTAAACATACGAAATATCAATACATATAATTTTCTTTCCAGCTGAAATTGTTAGAAGGGATATCAAATACCTGGTCCAGAGAACCAGACAATCACTAACCAACAGAAATAATGCACAGCTTGTTACAGACAAATTGTCCATTCTTCTGCCTTTTCAGGAAACACATTTGATAATAATCAAGCAGAGGCAGAGACACACTCAGAACTTGATTATTCACATGATAATTCCTGAGTGCCATGGAGGGGAACAGAAAACAACAGCAGCTTCTTCTCTCTAGGCAGGAGTTACTGTACCCAAGGTACTTCATATCTATGTTTAACCATGTTCTGCTTTACTGCAACCGAGCTGCAACACTTGATCACCTCAGATTAAAGAACAACAACAAAAAAGTTTCTTTAGGTCTCCAGGTTCCAAAGCAAAACAAAGAAATAACTGTTTTGTTGAAGCTGCACATTTCTGTCCAAAACCCTCTTTCCCATACATGCCACTCAGCAGCAACACTAATGTCTGGGACTGGATTAAAATGGAAAGCTTGTATTTGTAATGGAGCTAAAAGCAGATATAAGTCCTGAGCACTAAATACGTCACAGGGCTATTTTAAAAAATGGTTTGGTTCCCACCGGAATTCTGTAAAACACCCAAGCTACAGCAAAAAGTTATTTTATCTGAATTTGGGATAGGGGAAAGCATGGGCTCAGTCTGGGTCAGCAGCTGAACCTGCTGGTCCATGTCCCAGAGGAAGATCCTGACTCCTTCCCTGGCACAGAGGCTCAGTGACACTGCTGCCCACACCAGCAAAGCTGGACGTGGCTGCAGCACTCCCAGAACTACAGAAATCATTACAGAAACAGCCCTGCACTGGAACACATCAGGCAGCCTTTTAGCCAGAGCTGGCAGCAATCCCCCCTGGTAACATTATCAGAACCTGGATTGCAGAGTGCTCCCATCCCTGCTTTGGTGGTGAAAGGAACAAATTCACAACGTGTTGGATTTGTGCCTGTAAAATCCAAGTTAAACTAACAGCAGCAGTAGCATTTCTGCTTTGTCACCCTTTGGACATTCAGAAGCAGCCAGAGATTGATGGCTGGTTCAATTTCCCCACTGTTTTCCCCATAGCACTGGAATTTCATGCAGCCAGAGAAAGCCTCCACTCTGCCAAGAGCCAGAGTCATTCCTCTGGGGACACTGCAGGTACTCAGCTCTCACTGAAACTCAGCTGAACTCTCAAACAACCGCTGGAAAATCTCTTGCTGTCTTTAAACATGTAACATTTCAGGCTCTCACCATCCGCCCATGTCACTAACGAGCTGTAACTAAAATTCCCACCCTGTCTTGATGCTGAATTCCAGTGAAATCCATGGAGCTGGGCTTCCCAGCACTCCAGCAAGCCTGGTGATGGTAGAGATGAGCACTGACAGCCTGGGCTGTGCCTGAGCACAGGCCAGCATTCCCATTATCCACTCTGGAGATGGATGGAGTTCAAGCAGAGCCTGAAGGCACAGCAAGGCCAGGCAGTGGGGCGGGCAGGGAGGCGATGCCAGCAGCACCCATCCCACGGAGCAGATGTTAAACGGGGCTGACTTCTGCTTCTCTCTCCTCCTAAGCTTCCATCTCCCACCTCTCTGTGGTACAAACTATGGAATAAACTGTCTCCTGGCCAAGAGAAACCAGCTGTGACAGCCTGTGAGAGACCCATTCCTCAGTACTCAGGTTTCACTTCATTTTTCCAGATGGATGTTATAAGGTATTCAGTAAAACAGTTTGAGAAACCCAGAGGAGGAGAGGTGTTTAGGGAACCCCCACCCCCTCTGACTCCAGAGCAGGACACCCTGAGCTGAGCCATGCTCTACTCCCACGAAGGAAATAAAGGAAATTTATTCTTGCCGATAAACTTGCATCATGCAGAGTTGGTAGTGGAAAATGGAAATTGTAATGATCAGTAAGAAAAATAAGAGACTTAAGGGGAAACAATGCTAGTATCATCCTTGTTAGCAAAGTCGGATTTTTTACATCCAAGAGCAAATAACATTCAAAGCAGTTTTATTCCAAGACGGATCTACTTACTAATGAGGCCTCCTTGAAACAAGTCATCCCCATAACTTTTTTTTTTTAACACTCTTCCTAGGAAACATTTTAAATATGTTTTCAGTGTCTACATTTTTTGAATTTCTATTCAGAGCTTTCAAACATTCTTCCCCCAGGCAAAGAACAAAACAAACAAGCCCCCACCGTTCCCATCACCACTCGCACTGCTTTCATCGGCGTTCACAGGCGCACCGAGGGGACGGGAACCGCTCCTGGGCGGCAGCGGAGCCCGGCACAGCCTGGCCGAGCCTCGGAGGTGCCGCAGGGAACTCCCCGGGACGGGACCCGGGACCGCCGCCCCCTCCCTCCGTCCCTCCGAGCCCCCCATCCCTCCGCCCGGCCGTGCGGCGAGGAGCCGGG
>VWZU01017030.1:54540-94848 GCA_013397095.1 Sterrhoptilus dennistouni | reverse complement strand
GGCCGGCAGGGAGGGCAAGGGGCGAAGGGCCGGGCGGGGTGAGGCTGCGGGCAGGACTAGGCCGCTGTGCTCGGTGTCACCGCCGCCTCCCGCCGCTCCTCCGCACTGCACGGGTGGTATTTTTATATATGTGTTTCTATATCTCCCCCTTACGAGCTGTTGCAGTCGCACGTAGGGTTTGTATGTGTATGTTGTACCGTGTATGTGACCGATGTGCAGTGTTATATCTGCTTTTAATTATATTGACTCGTGCTGTCTTGAACTTTGACAGAAAAATGACTTTGAGGCTTGAGGGAAAAGCCACTTCCTATTTGAGAAAGCAGCGAAAGTATTCTAGACTGGGGTGTTTTTTTTGTCAAAGCTTATTTAGGCTAAACAGAGTGAAATTCTTTTTTTTTCTCTGAATTGTTTATTGCCTGCTTGCAGCACACTAAGTATCTACAACATCTCTTGGTAGCTTTGCATTGAATTGGAATTGTGCTGAATTATCCTTGCACTAAGGCCAGGCAGAGGTGGGTGTCTGCCCTGGGGTGTCTCTGGAGGTGTCTCGGTGTGGCCTCGGTAGATCTGTGCTCTTGGGATGTTTTTTGGAGTGAACAGGGTTCACTCAGGTTGGCTGTATCCTAAATCATCTCAAAGCCCGAGTCACCACATCTGTTAGAGGAGGCAGATGTTATCCTGTGGAATGTGTTGGCTGGGGTTGATTCCTGTCATGGTTTGGGCTGAGGGGCCCTTGTGCTTGGGGATTTCTCGGGAGTGAGGAGAAAATATGAACCTTGGGGAATTTAATTATTAAATGTCACAATTTAATATGGTTTAGAAAGGAATTTTCTAGCTTCCTGTAGGGATTTGAAAATGTCATAAATCTGAGTGGAAGGAAGCAGTTCCTCTTTTCCTTTTCCATTTTATGAATAACAAAAAAAAAAGGAGTTCTTATGAAGGACAGCAGTTTGGAAACAAACCTGTTCTACTGGAGGTACTGGGATGTAAAATGTAAATAATATTTTAAAATTACCTGCTCACTCCTGGGCATCTAATGAAACCTGCTTAAGATTGATTCTCCTTTTGCTGTATTTTCCTGAAACAGGATGTGGATCTTAGTTAATATTTACCTAAAACGTCTGTGACTTGTGTTTTCCAAGGTGATGACTCGAGAGTGCTCTGATTTATTGGAATGACAGGAAACTCCTCTGGTTTTGTGTCTGCTGTCCCAAACTACGAGCAGACACGAGCTACAGGTTGGAGTGTTCTGTGGGAAGAGAAGAGTGGGATAAGTGAGGAAATACAAGTGGATAAAGGGTGGCTGGAGGAGGGACATGGCAGAAGGTGCTGGAGCTGATGAGGACAGGTAGGCAGTGATTAGCTCAGCTCTGCTGCTGGGGTGTGGTTAGGGAGAACTGAGGTGTGCACATATAAATGCAGGAAGTTTAGGAAGCAAAATGGAGTAACTTAATGAAGCAGGATGTGAAACCAGTAGAAGGATAACCAGGACAACGTGGGTGTGACTGGAGAGCTGCTGAGGGGAGTCAGAAAGTGAAGGTAGTGTGATATGTAGCTTTGATTTCAAAAGAAAATCTAAATTCTCCTGGAGGAAGGAGAAGTGAAGGCCTGTGAAGCCTTTAGAAAAACCTCCTAGGCCTCATGTTCATGTGTTTTACATGATTAGGGAATTTATCAAATGCATTTCCTCAGGAACAGCCTGGAAGGGGCCCTGCAGTCTGAGCCCCAGAGCCTGCAGGCCTCCTGTGCTGTCAGGGAAAAGTAACTGGAGGTGGGAACAGTAGGGAAATGCAAAGTGATCCTGGACAGCAGCTCACAGGGGCTGCTGGGTGGTCAGAGATCAGCTCAGCCAAATTCCCTCTCGTGTGCTGGTTGGAGGCTTTGGTGAAATCCGAGTGGGGAAAGCTGGGCAGGGTGACTCTGGAAGAGCTGAGGGATGAGTAAGGAACTGGCCAGCAACAAGTGATGCTGTCAGACAGGTGTGAAGGCTGCACAGCTCTGACACTCCTCAGGGATGAGGCTCAGAAGGGCTTTGTAAAGCCAAGCCTGCAGAAATGAATAAATGAGCAGAGCAGGGTGGCTGCAGAGCATCATCTTAAAGAGGGCCGAAATGTTGATGTGGTTTAGGAAGACCTGGATGTCCTTGGTGTGTGAAAGGCAGAGAACCACAGTGGAATTTAATTGTAGCAGACCTCCTGGCTTGCCGTGGACAACACACCTGTGGGAATTCAGTGCTTGGGTAAATGAATTGATAACAGAACTGTTGTACCTTCAGTGTGCTGTGATCTTACAGCTGACCATGATTGCAGCACTCACAGACTGTTCCTGGTAACCTCCTGAAGGAAGGTACCAGTTGAACCACATTGTTCTGTGTGCTTGACAAAAGTCCTTATCAGGGGAAAAGTGCAATTATGAAATGAAACAATTCTACCTCCCTCCAGCTCCTCCCCCTTATCAATCTTAATGCTGTCTGTTAATTAACATCCAAGTAAATCTGCAGCTGCAACTGTGAGAGCTTTTCCTGCTGCACATCCTTGGAGAATGATACACAGAACACCTGTCTGCAAAACACCTTTTGCTTCAGAGTAACTGACCAGTGGTTCTGTGACTGCAGAGAGCTGTGGTTTGCAGGGGACCAGTAACAACTGGGCAGTGCTGAGTTTGAAGGTGGTAGTTTATTCCCCAGGTCTCATCCCTGCACATGGAGCATCCATCAGCTGATGGAGGAGCCACAGCAGTGTCTGATAAACCCTCTGCATGCAGGTTCTGCTCTCCTTTCATGACACACCTGCTGCTTGTTGAGCATAAAGATATTAAATTCCTCAATGCAAACGATATCCAGTGAAGAGTTAAGACTTATGTGTGTCCTTGAGCTGGAAGGAACTGCACAGGTCTCACAAAAGCTGGTTTGAATGTGATATTTACAGTTGTGTTATTGTGATAAGGTTACAGCAGTGTGCCCACAGCAATCTTATCACAGAGAATGCAGATGTATCTGATATTTGAAATAAGGTTTCAGTGAGATTTCTAAATATCTGTGTAGTGCTTGTTGATTAGAGGAGATGTAGATGTGCTGGTATCTCATTAAGGTCATCTTTAACTTTATATTTTAAAAAAGCCTCTAAGGAAAGGGGTTGATAAATGGGAAATGGATTTGGTGACACTGGTCACTGTAAAATTTCCATTCTTAATGTAATACCAGAAATGAATTGTATAGGCTTTGAAATGAGCATAAATCTGTGCTTAGTGAGCTCCTCTGGCCAGTGGCCACCCTGCAATAAGCTCTGGGCTCCAGGGCAGCCTTACCTGGGAGAAGGGAGCCAAAACTGAGCTGGCAGACTTTCCAGGAAGAGCGGTGGCAGGTAGGCCAAGCTCCCAGACTAAACTTCTGCTTTCTGTTAATAGTAAACTCATGGCTGATTAACTTTGATGTCACAGTGCACAAAGCCAGCAGTGGCCGAGGCTGAGCTGGGGATGTTTATGTGCAACTTTCTCAGCCCTGCAGTTCTTGCTCTCCCAAGAGCCCCATCCCCCCACATGGGAATGATTGAGATTCTCACATCTGGAACACAGAGGGTGGAGGAGAACTCCAGTTCCTACAGGGGGATGATGGCTATCAACACATCAACCCCTTGCATTGACATGTAGCTGATAGTTTAGAATTTGCTGACCCCTGTTGTGCCCTGTTCTTGTCTGGACTTCCTTCTTTCGTCTGCAGTAAGTGCTGAGGTGGTCAGTTTTCCAAGGCTGAATTCTCAGCAGGGTTTCTGTGTTTAGTTGGTTGCATTTTTGCTTTCTCCTTCAGCACAGAGTCCTTGTGGAATATCACTTTTATCCCAAGATCTGAGTACAGTTTGAATTCCTGCTAATCCTTATTGGAATTTGAGTGTTTAAAATTTATTTGGTTGTTTTAGTATTGCTTGGGGTTTTATTTGATTTTTTTAATTTAAAAGAGTCATCTGTTCTCCAGAAAAGATTCCTGACCTTTACTAATGGTTTGGAGTATTTCAGAATCTTTTCTGTAATGTGACCCTTGGAATAAATGTAATACCAGTAATTTTTTAAAATTGAAATAGCATAGTTAAGACTCTTTTACTTAGAGGGCATAATGAAAATGGACGTATCTCAGCAAGCAGAAACAGTCTGATGAATAACACAGAACTAGTGATCTGGTTGAGACTCGTTTCAGTTTCAGTTTGTGACAGAGACTGCCCTGAGTTCCCAGTTTGTCCATGCTTTAAAAAAAAGTCCTCCTCACTTTGCAGACTTGGATAGCAGGATGCATTTCCCTGCTGGCTGCAACAGCAGAGCAGTACAGGGCTGTTTACCACACAGTGATATCCCAAAGGCATGTGCTCAGAAACATGAAACTTCCCTGTGTTTGGGAGCCCTTGGCCCCCCTTGGCCTCCTGGTCTTGGGAAGAACTGAGGGCACACAGGCTTCTGCAGATTCCATAGCCACACAAGTGCTTGGTTGCCTGTCTTGGAGTTCATGGTGCTGGTTGGTTTGGTTGGGGTTTTTAACAGCATAAGTTACTGCCTATTTCCATCCTCAGAATGCACAGGAGATCTTTGGTGTGTATTGGTGCTCTTGGTGCCTTGTGGCTGTAACAGCAGTTGTTTACTGGGGTCTTGCAGGGCAGTTCCTGCTCTCCTCCTGGAGTACTTGTGTGTATAAATCGGTTTTTTCAGGCTTTTATCCTTCCAGTTCTCTCACAGACCTCCAGTTTAGCCCTGTGTGCCCTCAGAGGAGCTGAGCTGTGTGTGCTGCTCCTGCCTCTGCCCAGAAAGGAGGTGGCAGGTGAAATGTCCTGCAGGAACACCTGCTTTGCATGCCCAGTTCACTGTGCTGGGACATGCTGCAGAAGAAAAAGAGCATAATGTGTGAAGATGTTCAGGAAACTTGAAGGACTGGATGTTTCCACAGTGACACATTCATTTGGAACTCAATATGGAGCAGTGACTTGTCTTTATTTACTGCTGTTGAAAATAACCTGTTAAAGCTGGTACTGTAACTCTGGAATCTTGCAGGAAATAAGGCAATAAAGCTGCTGGCTTGCTTTGTGAATTAGTGTCCAAAATTGCCACTTTATTTCCTATCTTGGAGTAAACTTGGCTTAGTAGAGGACAGTGTGTCTCTAGGAATAGCAGAGGTGCTCTGTGTACTGCTTGGGATGGAAGGGCTGGGTGTTTCCACCTCCTGAGCCAGGAGTGGAGGGAAGATGAGGAGCAGAGCAGTGCCTGGCACTCAGTAAACCCTCCTTAACTGCCGGGGGAGTTGTTCCCCTCCAAGGTCTAGATAAGCGTGTTTGCCTCAAATCTCAGCCCCGGGAAGTGGAGGCTGCTGGCTCTGTGCTGGGAACGAGATTTGTTCACCTTTCTTAGGACTGCAGTTCACTGAGAGGGATTAATTTTGGTTCAAGGAACAGTAGTTTGCTTTTGCCAAAGTCCCAGACCTGTAAGCTTTCCTCGGGATTTCTTTCCAGGATTGGTTTCGTTTGTCATGTGAATGACACATGACCTAATGAAAATCTTCCTAGGCTCCAGCAGCGTTCCTTGTAAGGCTCCCGTGTGTTTGTAATGGCTGGCTGGCTGCCCTGCAGGAGCGGCAAGGGAAGTGCTCCGTTCCTGCTAGAAATTTTCCACTTGCTTAACTGATCAGTGGATCCACTTTAACTTAAAGCCTGGGACAAAAGCAGGCGTTTTCATCTTTAATGTTACCTGGCAACATGTGGCCCTTACTGATGTGTAATCCTGGCTATCTGATGTGTTGGTTAGTAAGTCAGCTTTTACTCCCTGCAGATTTAAGCAGCCAAAGCCAGTTCTAGTCCCTCTACATTTAGGAAAATTCTGAATGTTAGAAGTACTTTGACTGCCTTTTGAAAAAGAGAAACTGCTCAGCAGCCTTGCTGTAACACTGGTGTGCTGACAAAGCCACAGAGATGTTAACCAACTTCCTGAACATCTGATTTGTGGCTTGCACTGCTTTTCCAGCATGGACAAGCAGCACCCCAGGCCCCAGTTAAGGCTACTACAGCATTCTTTGAGATCTTAGCTGTTTGCTGCAAGCTGCACTGCTTCCTTTGTTGCTGTTGCAAGTCTCAGAAGTGTGAGGTAATAGTTCCAACTTGCTGGTTTTGTTAAATCTCTTCAGGTTTTGTGCTGGAGTCAGATTTTATTTTGGGTTCATACATCAGCTCTTTGGCGGGTGAGTGTTGGTCTGGCAGGGACTGTGCAGAGCAGGGAGGGACTGAGATTTTCAACAGCTTCAAGTCTTTCTGCATAAAATTGATTATCAGTTCTACCCTGGAGTGTGTTTCTACTTGGAGGCTTTACTGACGGGCTCAGAGCAAACAATATGGGAACTTTGCTGTGGCTGTGCCACAGATTTGGTGACTGGGGGGAACTACACAGATTTGAACTGAAAATGAAAGGGTGGTTGGGAGAGAGAGGAAGAGGAGAGGGTTTTTTGTTTATATGAACTAAAGTGGGTAAATTGGGTCCCTTTGAGGGAAAAAGTATCAGTTCTGACGTGTTCTATTTTTTATTTTAGTGCCACAATGGCAACTGCACCTTACAACTATTCCTACATCTTTAAGTACATCATTATTGGTAAGTAGCAGTGGGCTCATAGCTGTGGGTGTTGTGTGTGGATACATGAGAAGCTGTGCCATGCTGCTTTCAGTCTGTGCTTGTCCCACCTCAGTCCCCACAGGCCACCACACTTCTCTACAGCTTCAGCCTTTACTGCAGCATTTTGCATCATTAATCTCAAAGGTTTTAGAATTTATGTTGAAGGTACAAGTGCTGATGGGAAACCGTTGCATGAGGCTCATAAACCTCAGTCAGGCTGTATTTTTGTGTTGAGATGTTGCTTTTAGCTGCAGCTTCCTTGGCTGCTTAGTCAGGGACTCCAAGGGATTGCATTTATTACTGTCCTGGAAGAACTGGTCTTGCTGTTAATTGTTTAATTGTTAATAACCTTGTGTAGGTGTAAATGATCTGCAGTGTTATTGTGCAGGTTTGTAAGTCAGGCTGCTGTGACAGCCTCAGCCTCAGGAAAAGTTGGTTCTTAAAAGATCTTGCTGTGTCTCATTCTTGGCATTGTGCAAGTGGATCAGTAGGAATGAAGCAATTCCTTGAGCTGTTCTGAATGGTTGTCAGTATTTTTGATGTTCTTACCACAGTAAGACAGGAGCAAACACCAAGAATATTTTACGTTTCAGTTTCTTCAGCAGTACTTTTTATAACCTTGTGAAATAAAGTTATAAAATCAGTAATACAAATTGACTTATTTATTGAGTGTCCTGCTCTTGCTTGCAAGCTGTACCTGTAGCCAGAGCTTTAGTGACAAAGTTGATAAATTTGAGGATGTAGCCAGGGATAGAACTGCCCATCTGACCTGAGAAATGAATGGCTCTGTACCATTTGTTGTGTGGGAAGAAGAAAATGTGCTTGTTGCAACAATGATTTAACTATTCTTTCTGTAACAGGGGACATGGGTGTAGGAAAGTCCTGTTTGCTTCATCAATTCACAGAAAAGAAGTGTGAGTATTTCAGTTCATTATATTTATTCTAACTGGCATTTTTCATCCCTTTTTCCTGCCTGCTTGCATCATGCATGAGCTCAGTTTGGTGTCTGTCTTACTCTGTATGAGTTTGGATTGTACTGGGTCACATTTTTGGTTTGACTTCAGCAGATGCAGAAACAAATATTGATGTAGTTATGGCAAAACCTGACTGGATCTGATTTTACAGCTTTTCTGTGGATTTTGATATAGACAAAGAGAAATTTCTTGTCTGAACGTTGCATATTTTCAATATTGGTGTAGCTTCATCACCAGCATTTGGAGGTTTTAGTGCTGTTAGAGAGTTCAAAAGGAGAAAAAAAAAAAAAAGGGAATAATTATTCTTGAAGTCCTCTTCTGCAGCCCTGCAGGACACTTGGCCTGCCCTGGGTCATGGTGTTTAGGGCTTGCTGCAGTCTCTCTCAGCTGAAACATTTTCTCATGTGTGGTGTCATCACTAATTAAGTTCTTCCTCCTGTGTGTTGCATTGGGGTTTGCAGCAGCTGTTACCTCACTCAGTGAGTAAGTCTGGAAGTATTTCTCAGTGCAGGCATCACCATGTGCTACTTGAGATGTGGTAACAAGTGGGTAGGAGCTGCAGTTAAAATATTTGTTTTCCAGTAGAAATAGGAATTTCTGACTGTTGTTTTTAATGAAAATGTGGTATCAGCCAGTTATTTAAATGCCATTTTGCACATGTTCAAATTGTCCATGAGGAGAATGTTCTGTCAGCACCAAGCCAAAGCAGTACAACCAAACTAATGCGCCAAACACCTCTGCTGTGACACTGCCCCTAACTCTGGGTAAGCCTCAGCCTCCTCATCCTGTCTGTATTGTCTTGATCTTCCTCAAAGATCAGCTTATTAACATGAGTTTATCATAATTAGAAAGATGCCTTTTTTGTGTTTGATTTGGTGTGTTTGTAGCTACTTAGGAAACTGGTATTTTCTCGGACAGTCATGCTATTGCCCTGTCTGAACCAACTTGGGTATTTGTTTTTGAAGATGTGACAGACTTTTAAAGTGTATCTTTCTTGGAAATCCCCTGAAAATCATCTTTTCCTACTGCATTAAAATAGTTAACCTTCTGCAAGGATAGACTGGGAATCAGCTGACTTGGTACCTTCTGATATGTATGGCCAAAGAGCAGCAGAGAAGGCAAGGAATTTTATCACTGTTCTTAAAACTAACAGCAGCTCAGGAAATACAGCATTTATTTCTCCTTAAGAGATGGCAGTTTGGGAACTGTAGCTGTAAAAATGCTTTTTTAGAGACTGAAAATCTAGTAAAGATAACTGAAAACTTGTGGTAGTCATGTTTTTGCAGCAAGGAAACCTTGTCCTAGGAAGATCTGATCTTTGCTCTTATTTTTCACGACAGTTATGGCAGACTGTCCCCACACAATTGGTGTTGAATTTGGCACAAGAATAATTGAAGTTAGTGGCCAAAAAATTAAACTACAGATTTGGGATACAGCAGGACAAGAGAGATTCAGAGCTGTCACACGAAGCTACTACAGAGGAGCAGCAGGAGCTCTCATGGTCTACGACATCACCAGGTAAGGCATGGAGCTCTGGGGGTGCTCGGTGAGGTTGGGGTGCCACCCCTGGGAGTGCTGTGTGCTCTGTCCCCTTGGCTCACAGGCTCTGTGTGTGTGTGGATGAGCAGCATCCTGTTGTGTGATGCCTGCCACACCTCATCTCAGTACCCCAGCGTTTCAAGAGCTGCAGGTGAGACACAGGGAGTGATGTGAGCGGCTTTTCTTGGCCAGCCTCGCTGATGATGAGCCGGAGGAGTTTGCATTTCAGGCTGTGACTCCCTGTGTTGAAGCTGTTTTAAAGAAGTGGCTTTGTCCTTATAATCTGCTCTTCAGCAGGGGCTGTTGCTGCTGTGGGGGCAGTGGCAGTGCTGCTCCCCTGGCGGGGTGTCCTCAGTGGGCTCAGGGCGCGGCTGTGCCGCAGTGAACGTGCAGAACTGCCCGTGGTGTGGGGAGAGCCTGGCCTCAGCCTGACCCTGGGCCTCCTGCCCCACAGCCTGGCACTGCACAGAGCCATCCTGCCTTCCTCTAGAGGTGACAGCTAAAGATGCTGCTCAAACAATAATGCATCAGATGCAACATGAAATACTTTTGCTTTCACACATCTCTCATCTTCCTATGGGGATGTTCTTGATATTCTTCAGGCACCTCTTTGTTTTTTTCCTGCATATGTAGGTGTATTTCCTGTTTGTGTAAATCTGGAGTAAAACATGACCTTCTGCAGCGTGTTACTGAAGTGCTGTTCTGCTGCACTGTGTTCTCTAAGAGTATTTGACAGGAAACCCTTTAATGTGTTCTGTACAAAACAGCACCAGCCTTGTCTCTGTGCAGAGCTCTGTGCTAGCGGTGGGAATTGCTCTGGCTTTCCACTGCCAGTGGAAGAGCTGCTCCAGGGGTTTAAAGTTGACTTGAATTTGTGGTCTGAGTCTGCACTGCTGCTGCTTTGTCTGTCCTGAGGTGGGGAGAACAGCAGGGATGATGGATGTTGCTGTGTTTGGATGCTGACTGTGCTGTTGGCACCTAAATATTTTATAAAAGGCTAAAAGTGTCCTCTCTTGATTCTTTGCAGAAGAAGTACATATAATCACTTAAGCAGCTGGCTGACAGATGCAAGGAACCTCACCAATCCAAATACTGTAAGTTGGACTTCATTTACCTTAAAAGCAAGATTGCTTCTCCGTGAGCAAGCAGGGGGAGGCTCAGGGCAAAGCACTGCAGTGGTCTGTGCATGAGCTGCCCCTGTTCTCTGCACTGCTCCTGTCCCCACTGGCAGAGTGCAGTGATTCACTTCCCTACTGCAGCTGGAGCAAAAGGGCTTCCTCTAAAAGTCTTCTTGTGCCACTCACCTTTCAGGGTCTGTTTGAAATAGTTGGAAACAGAATTGGGATGAAATCTGGAGCAACCTTGACTTGTGTTACTTCTTGCTCTGTGTCAGTGATGAGGTGAAAGCTGTCTTTAGGCTGGAATGTAAATTGGATCTCCAGCAAAAGCTGACCAGGTTTTGTGGAGGAAGATCCTTCTGGGTCTCTCTGCCCATACCCACAGAGCTGTTGTTCTTCAGCCTGTTCCTGAATGCCTCTGAAATACTTCAGCACCAAACTGATGAGAAAGCTCTGAAGATTGTCTGGATTAGCAGCTGGTTACACGAACACAAGAAGTGGCTCAGGGTACAGTTCTCATGAGTAAAGAGCAGCACTACTGCTTTTTAGGACCTCAACTCATGAGAACACCCTAAAGCCTTGGAAAGTGATAGCTGAGATGCTGTTCCTGTTTTCCCAGAGTGGGGAATGCTAGAGCACAGTTCTGCTGAAGGAGCGTGGCTTCTGTAGATAATCTCTGCATATTTTCCCTTCGGTTTTTAAAAAAATCTCATTAATAATGAAGGTGGCAGTGAAAAGGCTCCTAAGCTTTTTCCCAGACTAACTTTGTCTCTCCTGGCCCAGGTGATAATCCTCATAGGAAACAAAGCAGACCTGGAAGCACAGAGGGATGTTACATATGAAGAAGCCAAACAATTTGCTGAAGAAAATGGTGTGTTTTTTTTCTCTTGAGCTGGTACATTTCCTACAAGATAGTGATGTTAAAGTGAATCCTCAGCATTGATAGCTGCAAGCTTGCACTTCCAGAGTCATGGAATTGTATGTACAAACTCCTGCTGTGCCTCAGGCAGTCTGATAACTGTGCCTCGTTCTAGAAATCACCTTGTGTTGATGCCTTAACAGTCACAAAAGCTTGTTTAGTACTAAAATAATGTCTTGCATGCAATGGGAAGGTCATGTTGCATCTGAATTTGGGCTCTTTGAGGTGTGTTGTGCACTGACTGTTAAACCTCTGTCTCTGAACAGGTTTATTGTTCCTTGAAGCAAGTGCAAAAACGTAAGTGACTTTTGGCTGTGGTTATGTTCACATTGCTCTGTTTGCTGGGACTTGAAAGTAACTTGGAACCGAGAGCTCTGGCTGCATTTCAGGCAAAGACTGGTTGAATTCAAATGAACTGATTTGGATTTCAGGCCTTATTTCAGTGTGTAAAGGGTTCCTTCCCCGGGTGTTCAGAGCTGCAGGTTTGGTCTGTAGGCAGTGAGCAGCCCCTCCAGTAACTGAAGAATTGCTGTGCCATGCTTGGGGCTGTTTGTGTCACTGGGGAGCAGATCCCCAGGGCCACCAGGCATCTGTCAGAACAGAACTTTGTAACAAAAAGACGTTTTGATCCATAGTGGCTCCCTTGTCTTTAAGCCTCTGTCAGAACTGCCCCGTGCATGTGGCTCCATGCCTTGGCTTATTTTTGCTCCTCAGTGCTTTGGCACATATTCCTTATTCCTGGATATGGGCGGTAGTGGCCCCGGAGGGAATTGCCCTGTCTGGGGGCTGGGCTGTTGGGCTGCAGAGGAGGGGACAGCGCCTGTCAGCTCCCGGGGCAGCTCCTGCCCAGCTCCCTCCAGAAGCAGCACTGCAGCCCCATAACTCCTGCTGCTCTCTTGCAGTGGAGAGAACGTGGAGGACGCGTTCCTGGAGGCTGCCAAGAAGATCTACCAGAACATCCAAGACGGAAGCCTGGACCTGAACGCGGCCGAGTCGGGCGTACAGCACAAACCGTCAGCCCCGCAGGGCGGGCGGCTAACGAGCGAACCCCAGCCCCAGAGAGAAGGCTGTGGCTGCTAGTGACCCCTCCGTGGCTCCTCCTGACCCCTCACCTCTGGCTCTAGGGAGTGGTGCTTTTGACCGCTTCCCCATCTTCTGTACATCTTACTGGGTTTAATTAAAACTCTGAGACAAGTTTAACACAGTACTAAACTGCTAAACAACTTTAGATGTAATCAGGTTATCAAAGGCAAGTAGAGTAATAAAACCTCTCCTGCATGGTAAATCTAGAAGTTTTTTTTCCTTGATTGTCCTTGTGATAGTGTCACGGATACATAATTTAAACTGAGCACTGATGCTGGACTCCTGATTTTACACTTTCGCAGGGCTTTGTCTTGTATGGTTTATTTTATGGTTCTTTGGCCTTTCTTCCCCACCTCTTAACTGTTCGAGCTGTCAGTAGTAAAGGATAAGTTTTTGCTGTGAAATGACTTCCAATGGTAGCGAGGGGCTCTGTAATGATGTGCTTTTGTTGGAAGAATTCCCTGTGGGATGTGCTGGGGTCGGGGTGGCGCAGGGAAGCGATCTGTTCATTCTTGTGCTCAATAGCTTTACGTCCTTTTTTTTGCCACTTTTATCCTTTACCTTTGTTAACAGAACGTAAATATGTATAAAATTTGAAGGAACTGAGCTAACAGTTAAATACATCCTGTGTATATGATTTTAATGAAGAAAATGATGCCTGGCATTAGAGCAGTGTGTAAGAACCCCCCATTTGTACAGTCTGAGCTCTCTGTGCCCCCGTGGCAGCACAGCCCAGCCAGGGCTGCAGCTGCTGGGTGTCACTCACAGAGTCCCCATGGTGCTGGGGACACAGACATTAACACTAGTGGGGTGTGGCTCTCATTCTGCACTGTGCAATGCTCCCCTCTGCACTCAGCAGTGCTCTGCCTGCTTCTCTTTGGCATTCTCGGGCTTCAGCTGTGGCCGGGCTCTCGCACACCTCCCGCTTTTGTACCTGTAACTTTGGGACTGGGCAGAGGCTGAACGGGACAGTTGGAACAACGTGTGCTCTCTAGGGATTTTTAACTACTCTTGTATTTTTTAACAGAGCTGTGTGAGGGGGTTTTTTAAAGGGTTTTGCTTCAAGCCTTCAAGTATGTCCTTCCTGGGGTGCCACAGCGTGGCCTGTGTGTGAGGGGTGTCACGTGGTGACCCAGCCCGTGGGGGTGTTGCTGCACTGATGGGGGGTTTTACTGTGGCTCCTTGTGCAGCTTCTTGGAAAACATCACAAGGTTTAAAAATGGAAGGGGGTAAGTGCTTAACCACAATCCAGTGTCCCACTTCAGGCTTACTGCAACGTTTCAAATACAAAGTAGTCTGAAAATCCCTCTCTAGACACTAAAACTCTACAATGTTCAGACTTGTAAGTAACCAGTGGTACCAGAGTATTGTACAGTCAATGTTAAATAAAAGCCAAAACTGGAATGTGCAGACAATAGGATTTGGGTTAACTTGTGTGCCGTCCCTTTGTTTTGTCTGGTTAGTCCTTTTTTAACTCCTGTTCCTCAGTAGATGGGTATGTTCAAGATCTCCAGCTCCTGCATCCTGCTTAACCCAAGGCTGCACCAGGGTTTGCCCAGGGACCACGACCTGCTGCTGATGTGAAGTCAGTGTTGTATGACTACAGCTTGTTGAGGTGCAATACCTGTACTCCCAGAGTAAGTTACAGTAGGTCTTATTGTTTCTGTCACAGAAAGGATCTGTTTGGACTGCTGTACTCCTCATTTGATGTAACAATGCTATTAATCTAAATATTTGTAAATAAAGTACCTGTATCTAGATAAAGCTCCCTGCTGTGTGTTACTTGCTCTGTCCCTCTGTGCTGAGGGTGGGACCTCTGAGGGGGAGAGCTCCTTGGAGTGCTGGGATTTGTGCTCAGCCTTCACCCTGGGCCTTTCTGGGTACAAACTTCACAGGGTTTCCAGAGCTGCCCTCTAAGGGAAGCAGGGCTGGGTGGTGTTTGTTCCCAGTGAACTCGGACAGTGGCTGCATAGAAAAATGTTATCTTTCATGAGGATGAGAGAGGGCCAGACTGAGCCTGATGCCAAAGCCCATCCCTGGGAAAGGGTGGGGAGGGCTGGGACAATCCTTGCAGAGCCACTGGCCTGTGTTGGCCTCTGCCTTGTCCTGCTGCCTGAAGGATTTAACAAATGGCTTTTCCTCTACTCCATAGAGAGTAAGCTGATTGTAATTTAGTTAAGCCATTGTCTTATCCACCTGGTTCAGACAAGTGATGCAGCCAAACCTCAGGAGGGGAAGAGGTGCTCACCCAGCAGGCAGGAAGAGGGACAAAGACAGAAATGCCAATGTTGGACATGTTCCTGCAAGGAGCAGCCCCAGCATTCAGAGCATTGTCACTGGCCACGGCTGTGCCAGTATCAGTGTCCTGGAGAACAGCTTTAAGGAAAAGAATCTGCAACCAGCCCCAGATAAAAGCATCAATCACAAAAGTTTATTGTAAAGAAGTATCCAAAATAATTGTATTTTAAACCTCTGTGCATTTGGCAACAGATCAGGCCTTGTAACAAGGTCTCTTTAAAGTGGAAACTGGCCACTAGCTGAATAATTAAATAGGTTGGTTTGGACATGTTTAAATACACATTTTAAAAGATTTTTTTAAAAAACAAACCAACTTATATATAAAAACCTGTTGTCAATTATACAAAACCTTCACAGTACAGGCCTTGCAGCAGCTGTTTGTGAGTGGTGGCAAAGGCATTTTCAGACAAGGCTCACCCAGTGAGGTAGGAGAACTTCAGAGGTGGCATCTGAGGGCCCCTCTCCGAGCCATGGATGTGCTTTGGGCTTTGCTTTTGAAGTGAAGCCACTTTTCAAGTAACATTTGTACCTTAAACCATTACAAAAGAAGACTTTTGTACCAGGCTGGGATGGAACCAGCTGTCCCAGAGGTTCAGCCAAGGGGCTGAACAGTTGAACCAGGAAAGTTCCTGAAAGACCAGGCATGGCAACAATTCATGCAGCAGTTACTCCATGTCCCACGAGAGCTCCCAGCAGCTCTCACATCTGCACAACACACAAAGCTAAAGCAGAAGGGACACCAGCCCCAGGAATGCTGTCCCTGGGAAGGGACAGTGTGGTCAGTGAAGCCACAGCTGCCCTGTGGACCCCTCAGCCTTCCAGCCACTCGTGTCTCTGGGAGGTTGGACCTGGCCTGAAGCCACATCTCACCCCTGCCTTCACCGAGAGATCCCGTGGGAGCTGGAATGCAGCACTGGCGATCCCAACACACTTCCTGGCCTGCTGGGGACCTGTAAAAACCCCCAAAGCACTGTGAGGAAAGCTCAGCCTTCCCAAAGACATCAGCTACTCACAGAGCAGGGTAGGGTGTGATCACCACCTTCAGAAACCCCTGCCCAGCCTCCGAGAGAGTCTGTAACAACTCCCAGTGAGAGAAGAACCATTAAACCCCGCCCCCAAATCAGAATTGTGGTGCTCAGCAGAACCTTACCTGAGCTTTAGTTACATTCAGAGTGCTGCGAAGAGATCCCAGGCTGGGGCTGCTGGGCAGGAAGATGGAATCTGTAGCAGGGCTGCTGACCAGGTCATCCAGCACCTGGAGCTGGCGCTGGAGGCTCTGCAGGCTCCCGGCCGTCTGCCGCTTCCCCTGCAGCAGCACCTCGGCCTGCTTGGCCAGGCAGCGCCGCAGCTGCGCCTGCAACGCACCGCATGTCACACCAGGGGGACACGGGGAGGGGACACCGGGGGTGGTGACAACGGGGAGGGGCACACCCAGCTGGGCACACTGGGGAGGGTCACACCAGACTGGGCATACCAGGGAGGGGACACCAGGGTGAGTCACACTGGGGTGGGCACACCAGCGAGGAGCACACCAGGATGGACACAACAAGCTGGGCACACCAGGGAGGGTCACACCAGGCTGGGCACACGGGGAGGGCACAACAGGGTGGGTCACACTGGGGAGGGTCACACAGGGCTGGGCACACCAGCCCACCAGTTCACACCAGGGTGAGAACACCAGGCATTGGCAACACTGTGTAAAGCCAGCCCTAAAGGCTGGAAGGTTGGATCTCACACCACAAATAAGGGTTTGGGAGTTATTTTTACATAAGCTCCATTTTGGTGGCCATGTTCTATCTGAGCCTGCAGCTTCAGGTGATTGTGGATGGTGCTGAACTCCTCTGTCCAAAGGATGATATAAATGAGAGGATCTTGTTGGAATACTCCAACTGCCAATTAAAATTACTCATCTTGCTAACAGCCAGGTTTCTACTGCTCCCACCCAAAGCTCCTCTCTCTGGTCATTACAGAGTGGACTTGCCCGAGCTGGAGGAGGATCTCCACTCCCCCAGGTTGTTTAGATCATGTTTTGAAGGGGCCCAAGGGATGTGAGGGGCACAGAAGTGGCACCTTGAGCCTGTCCTCGTGCTGCTGCAGCTTCTCCCTGAGCGCCTCTCCCCGCCACTGCTCATCCTTTGGGGAAAAGAAAAGCACATTCAGCCAGAGGGACCAACACAGCACCAGGAGCAGCTACTTGTCCAAAGCATTTTACCAGTAAGAAGACTCTGGAAATGTTGAACTTTTCTTCCAAGGAGAGGAGCTGTCTGTCAGAAGCAGTGAAGGGAGCAGTCTCTGAGTTATCACACTCACTCTGCAGACTCCTCTTTCCTTCAAATGATGCCTCCAAATCTTCCAATGTGTCTGGAGAAGATGAGCTTGAAGATTTAAACCCCGTCCTAATTTCATTTTCAACCTCCAGGTTAAGCAAGGTTGCTGCACTCTCCATTTCCCTTTGTCTCTCTTCCAGGCCTTGGGTTTTAACCTGCAGCACAGAACAGTTGGGTTACAAACACCAGTCCTGAGGGCTTTTCCTGTGTCACTCAACAAGCTCCAAGGACATGGAGCACCGCAGTCAGAACTCCCAAAGCCTCTGACCTGCTGCAGCCCTGGTTTCAAGGTTAACTCTGCCAGGGAAGCCCCTCAGATGGGAACAGGGAACTCCAGCTACCTGGAGCTGTTAACCTAAACCTGCCACACTGACCTTGCAGGGACTTCCCAAATGCTTTCTAATTACCAACAACATTCTTCTCTGTTTTTAAATGGCTTCAAAACAATTTATAAAGGGTTTATTGAAGGAGTCAGACAAGGTGAATCACTTTTAAATTTAAAGTGAGTGTCTAAAGAAGAAAAAGCTGGCCCAAGCTGGCATTGGCAAGTTGTTAAATGCCTGCTGAGTAGCTCTGAACATTGCTAGCATTTAATGATTTGCATAAATTACAACTCTGGGTGTATTTTCAATTGTGATACTGCAGGAGGAAGATTCCAAACCAGTACAAAATGAGCTTGTGTGAAGCCATGAGCCCTCAGCCCCCCTGGATGTGGCACCCAGCTGTCCCTGTCCCTGGGGGTGGCTGCACTCCAGGTCCCCCCTGGGGCGCTGGGCTGGCGGGCAGTGCCTGTGGGTGACCAGGCCAGCCCTGGCATTCTGCAGGCTGCCACCTCCATGCCTCTGACCCTAAGGAAAGGGCAGGGAGAGGCCTTTTAGTGGCAGCATCCACTCCAGAACATGAGCTAAGAGAAGCCACGATTCCTTCAAGGCAGAAACAGGAGTTGTGCAGCACTGGGAATGCCAGAGGTTGCTTGCCTCAAGTCTGCTCAGGAGGTTGTTGCATTACTTTGTTCCTCCAATGACAAAAATGGGTGTTCCATCATTTTGCTGTTTAAAATAACCCAAATCCCCAAACTTTCTTCACTCAGTGAGGACTTACTTGCAGTTTGCTTTCATGCTCCATCCTTTGCATTTTCTGTGTTTCTCTCAGACTCAAGATCTGTTTTTCTGCTTCTCTCCTCTCTGACACTATCTGACCTTGAAGTTGCTTTAGCTCAGACACGGAGACCTCCAGCTGTTTCTGAAGACACAGTATTTCTCTGTCTTTTTGTTGTAACTGTAATTCTTTTTCTGAGAGCTGATGTTCTGTAATAAACATTTTTTTAAAAAATCCTGATTAGCAAAAGCTTATCTTGGCCCACTTCATACACAGCAGATATCTTCCGAACACCAAGAACCCAAGCCAGATGAACAAAAATATTTGTTGTGCCATTATCCTCAGCCCCCAGGGATGGTGGCAGTTCATTTGTGCAATGACTCTTACTGTTTTTTCTGATGGCTTCTTCAAGAGCTGCACACCGGGACTCCTCCTTTTCCAGCTTCCCAAGGTTCTCTTCTGCCAGCCTGACTTTAGCTATTGCCTGCTCCAGCTTCTTGTGTTGATCTGTTAGTTCCTTTTCCAGCAGGATTTTCTGATCCTTCACTTTAGCTGCACATTCTTCCAGTTTTTTCCCTTCCTGCTCTGAGTTTTGCTTGAGGCGAAGAAGAACCTGCCAGAAACCCCCAACTCTGAGCTTGAACCAGCACCAACTCAGGGAGAACAAAAACCATCACTAAGAGACATTAGAGAAGTAAAAACAGCATGAAGTGGAAAGAATTGCAGTTTGACAGTCTCTACTGACAAAAAACGTTTGTCAAATTCTCTTGCCTCTCTCATTTTCAGAACAGCTCCCTCAGTTTTTCTTTGGGGTGACACTTTGCTGAAATCCCTCACCCAACCCGAGCTGATATGGCCAAACCAGTCTGTGCTTTTGTGATTATTTGTAAACTCACGCCTCAAACTTTTTGGCCTGAATTATTTTTAAGGTCAGGAGGAAGTGAGGCAAGTCAGGGGGCTCATTACCACTTCCTGTTGGGAGAGTTCTGTTTCCTTCTCTTCAATCTTTTTCTGGAGCTGCTGCAGTTGGTTCTCTCTCTTCTTGTGCCTCTCCTGACATTCCTTACGTTTCCTTAAATACTCTCGGATCTCTTCCTTCAGGGCTGCCTGCTCCCTGAGCAGCTCCTCCTGCTGCCTGGAGCTGCTTTCCAGATCCTGCAATGGAAAACAAAAGCCTGTGGCTGGAGGAGCAGGGAAGAGGAACCAGCCCCAAAGGTTTGGATTTGAGAGAACAAAACTGGTCCCTGACACACTCAGGGTTCCTTCCAAAGCAGGCACAGAGTGAATTAACACAGAAGGAGCCACCAGATAAAAAGCCAGAAGGTGCTGCTTGGTTGGTTGTTTTTAAATTATCTTTTAAGAAGCAATAAACCCACTCCACTCAGCAAGGAGAAGGCAATAAAGCAATCCCTGCTCCCAGCTCTGCAGGGCTCTGATGCTGAGCTGTGCCCACACAAACTGGAGCAACACCAGACTCCCAGAGTGACCATAAGGACGTGTTTCACTAAACCAACCTGTTCCACCAGGTGAAGCTGCTGCCTCGAGTCATTCAGTTCTCCTTTCAGTGCTTCCAGTTCTTCCTTTTTCCCTACAAAAGTATTTGGTGACAAAACATTTTCAATCAGCAGTTTGAAATGCCAATACACAGAAATTCTCTCTTTTCCTGAGCAAGGAGGGAATAACACAAGCACAGTTTATGAAATTTCCATCTTTTCAACATGTTAAATTCTTTCTGCCTATGGACATCTGAGCATGCTGAATGTTTAATATCATACAGTTCAGTTAAAGTGTATCTTTTAATTAACAGAATTTCACTTAAAATGTACCATTGCTTAAACCCAAAAACTGATCTTTACCTTGAAGATCCTCTTGGACAGCAACAATCTCTGCATTCAGTGATTTCTTCTGCTTGTTTAGTAGCTCCACCTCCTGCTGCAGGTTCTTAACATCCAATTCCACTTTTTCCATGTTGGACAGTGCAGCTCTGCTGCCGTCTTCAGCAGCAGCTAAGTCTCTGTAAAATGTGAATCATGTTCTTGTTTAGTTGGAAATTCTTGGTGAGGACTTGAAAAATGGCAGTAAAACCCTCTGAGCCCAAGGGGGTGGCAGGAACAGTCAGAGCAAGATAAATATCCTGTTCCAAGATGCAGCACTTTACTTTTTTTTAAGCAAAAGCTCCACAGAACATAAGAAAATGCCTGTTCTGTATCACCGGGCACCTCAGAGTTAGAGCTGTATTATTAATTACAACAAACAGACATTCAAACATTTCCCCATCCCTTCTAATCTCTGCAGGAAAAGACATTCCCTCACCTTTTGGTTTGGGACAATTTCTTCTCCAAACTCTTGGAGTCCTTTTCCAGCTTCTCCTTCTCTCTGCTCAGAGCCTCAATGTTGTTTTGCAGAGTTCTCATTTGAGAACCCAGCTGCTCTTTCTCCTCATGGCCCTTCCTGAGGAGCTGCTCCTGCCAATCCACTTCCCCTTGCTGACACTGAAATAATCTCTGAATATTCTCCAGTTTTAATTTCTCCTAGGAAAGACAGGCATGGTGAGCACCACATTGATATGGTCCAGAAGCAGAACAACACTGACATCCTTAGCTGCAGCCAGAGGGATTTGAGGGCATTTAATTGGGGAAGGTGACAATAGAATGGTTCCAAGTACCTTGGGGACCTTTTTAATGCTAGAGATCATCCATCTGAGTTAAACTCCCTTCCAGACTCATCGTTTGAGTCACTCATTGTTTGAGGGCACTTCCAGGATTCAGATAAAAAGACTTTGGAAGCTCCTAAAAATCAGCATCCATCATTCTACAGCCACAGAAGAGCCTCTGTGCTCCCTCTCTCTCACATACACCAAAAAATCCCATTATTTTAAAGGGCCTAAGCAGACTTTAGGACTTTTCTGTGATAAGCTGAAATCAGATTAGAAACTGATTGATTTAAAAGCATCAGGACTCTGTTACCCAAGGCTTAAGAGAAGCAGAGATCTCCCAATTTCTGCATCAGCCACAGAAGCATTTCTTACCTCTAGAATGGCCACCTGGGTCTTTTCCAGCTCATTGACCTTCTGCTCATGTTGTAGTTTCAAACCTTCCAGTTCATTCTTCTCAAGCTCCAGCGTTTCCAGCACACGTTTCAGTTCTAGTGAGGTGAAATAAAAAGCACTTACTGGATTAGGATGAGGAGAACTCAAGAGCTTTGTGTGTTCCTTCCCAATCTGCACAAAACCCAGTAAATCCTGGACATACCCATCTTATGCTTGGTGATTTGCCCAAGTATTCCTTGAAGATTTTCCTCTTCCTTTTTAATATCCTTCTTTAGGACCAAAAGCTGTGCTCTTCTCTCATTCATCTGGACATCCAGTTCATTCCTCTCAACACTAAGCTCTCCCAAAAGTACTTTCATTTCCTATGAGAATGTATCAGTGTCAGCAGTGTTACCATTCTTTGCAATTTTAAATGAATTTTTCCTTTAAACTGAAGTTTAACAGTCTGTCATCAATATTCTGGTTTAACAAACAAAAAATACAAAATATTTAAGTTAAGATCTTGTTTGTTGACAATTTAGAGTAGTAATTCTGCAAAGATTTTGATCTCCAAATCTTACCACAACATTGTCATTCAAGTGAATAATAGGCCTTAAAACAAAACCAGCCAAGAAGCCCTCACAAAAGAAAATAAACCACAAAATATAATTAGCCCTGATACTTTGTTTTGATTTCAGCAGGGAAGTACAGAATCCTCTCTGTGCAAATGGGGATGGGCACAGACTGGGGCAGCTGTGTTGTGTTTTACACACACTGATCACACTGATTTCCTTCAGCAGCTGCTCCTCAGCAACAGGAAGTCATTCACAGACTTATATTTAATGTAATTTAGCTCTCAAGGGACCAATTCTGTAAGAATTACTGGAACTGGGGAGTTCTTCTTTGTGCATCTGGACCAAGCTTTTAGTCACACAAAAACATACAATTCCATGTTCTATTTCTCAGTGGGTTTGGGGAGGGTTCCAAAAGCAAAACTGATGTTGTTTGATGTTGAAACCTCCTGGAATGTTTGTAGCACTTCAAGTCTTTTGCTGTAATGATTTGAAAACTCATTTGGGAAACTCACCCTTATTTGACAAAGCTTTTCATGTGCTTCAGTCTCTCCATCTCGAAGAGCTTCTTTGAGGTCACTTGTCCTTTGGGAAATGCAGTCCTGCAGACCCTGAAGCTCTTCTTTTCTTTGAGTCACCTGCTGCTCCAGGAACAAGAGCTCTTGCTGCTGAGCAGAAATCTACAGTGCAGAAGTTCAACAGAAGAATCAGTGCAAGCTTTTGTTTTTGTAGCTAAACATGAAAAAGTGCATCTGAGAGATTGGCATCATAACTGTGAGACAAAGGTCAATTCCAACAGAATGGACAGCCCAGGGTTGGCAGGCCAAGCCTCACCTGATCTTTCAACATTTCCAGTTCAGTTTTCTTGCCCTGAATAAGGTTTTCTGCTTCTCTGATGATTTGGAGATGCTGGCTCTCGTTACCTTCTGCAAGTCGAATATCTCCTTGGAGCTTCTGAAGGCTGAGGATAAAAACAGGACTCAGGAGAAGTGAGAATATCTTAGGCAGTGACTCAGTGGAGGAGGACACGTTTAACTTAATACAGTTCATGGTAAATTAAAAGTACTCACCTTTCAGTGAGCATTTCTATCTTCTGGTTTAATGACTGCAACTCAGAGTCTTTTGCAGCCACCATTTTGTTGATTTCCTTCAAAATACCTTCCTGTTCCCTCTTAAGCTGCTCCAATCCTCTCGTATCTGTCTGTAATAACCTAAAAGAGCATTTATGCCTTTTCTTATTAACATTTTGACAGCTCTCCCTCTCCAAAAGCAATGTCTTGATACTGGAAAGAACCCAGTCCTTGTGCTCACCCCGTGTGACACAAACCCCCAAGAGCACTCAGGGTACCTGAGCTGCTGAGCTGCTTTCACAAGTTTGGTGGCTGTTTCCTGAGCCCTCTGCTCCAGCTCCTCTGCCTCCATTTCAGTGCAGGACAAACGTTGTTTGGCACGGTTGTACTTCTGCAGAGTCTCTTTGGTCTAAAGCAAAAACAGAAGATTAAAACAATACATTCCACTTTATACTGCATTTGCTGTTTAAAGGTGAGCTCCTGGCTTGAATATTCCACCCCAGCCTTCTCCCTCTTTCTACCACGAACAACTTACTCTCCTCTCCTGTCCAGAACAGAAAACCTTTCTCCTCTTCAACAAGGACTAAAGCAAGTTCTTCTACCATAGTTAATTTCCCAACTTATTTTCACACAGAAGCATTTTAAGAGGCTCCATGTGAAAATAAACTGCCTACACAAACAAAACAACACTGCAATCCTGCCCTCAGGGTTTTTCCTCCACTCACCTTGCCCCGGGTGCTCTCAAGTTCCACCTGAGCCTCTGTGAGGAGCCTGTTGGCTTCCCTGAGCTCAGCCCGGCGTTTCAGCAGAGTCTTCTCTGCACATTCAATCTCCTCTGCAACATCCTCCTGCTGCTGCTGCTGCTGCAGGGATTTCTCCAGCTGCAGCTCTGCAAGGACGCTGTCAGTGCAACCCTCAATGAAGTCCCTGAAAGGTCAGGATGAAAACCACGGAATTAAAATACAAAGATGCGAAAGATCTGAGAGCCTCTTGAAGTTCTAGGATTGGAAATGAGTCAAAAGGCTCACTTTTGCTGGGAAAAGGTTTAGGGATTTGCATGCTTCCTTTCAGTGCATTCCCTGCACTGCTCCCACCTGTGTGTGCTCCGTTTCTGAGCCGCCCGCCGCAGCTCTGCCACTTCACATTCCAGCTCTTCTCTTTCCTGCTCAAGCTCTTCAACATTGCCATGCAATCTTTCCACCTCCTTTTTGTATTTCTGCTCAGCTGCCTCTGAGCATTTCTTTTTGTATTTCTGAGATTTTAAATAGCACACAGTGTCTTCCAGCCTTGAGACCTCACTCTCCTGCACACAGGGAACAGAACAACACAATCAGGATCTATTTTCCAGCTGAGGCTTCCTGACACCCAGATGGCAAAGACTGTAACCAGACCCAGACCCTTCCGAGCAGGGAGCTTTTCCTATCCCATTTGTCAGTCAGTTCCCAAGGGCTCCAGCTGCAGCTGCAGCTCTGGCTCTTACCAGATCTTGATGTTCAAGCACGTTGCAGTGGAGCACTCCCAGGGGAAGGAGTGGCACTGTGAAGTTTGGAGGCAGAGGGCCATAAACCACCTGGGACCCCAGAGGAGGGGGGCCATGGATGATGGATCCAGGAATAACTGGAGCTCCAGGGGCTGCTGCAGGAGGAGGGGCATAAACCCCCACTCCCTGAGGTGCAGGAGCCCCATCTGGAAGGGCTGTGTAAATAACTGTGCCCGGGGGTGGGACAAAGGGAGAGGCTTCAGGGACAGGAGATCCTGCATTTCCTTCACCATCTTCTTTTGCTCTTCTATCTTTAAAAGAGACAAACCCAAACATTTTATTTTTAATAATTTTTTTCAGTAGAGATAGTCCTCAAATGGACATTCTAAGTTCTATGTAATTTACAAAAATGTAACAAATGTTACTCAAAGTTATTAAACAGTACTAAACATTTATATTCACTCATGCCCATCAAAAAAAAAACCTCTGTGAACTCTAAGCAAGCCCAATGTTAGTCTGCTCCTAAACATTCTGAGACTGACCTGACTCACCTTTGGCAGAATTTGCTTTGTACAACCTATTTCTGACTGGTGAATAAACCCAACATCCTTGGCTGGGCAAATCCTCCCTCCCACAGGGCCTGTCCTGAGCATCCCCTCTCCTGGCTGGGGATGTACCAGAGCACCCCAAACACACTCCAGAGTCTTTGGTGCTGTGGGAAGCAGGAGTTGAAACCTAAAACAAAAATACAGCATGTGTTAATCTAGAAATCATGGAAAATAAAGGAGTTGTTGTAGACATTGTAATGATTTTTCAGAACAGGTTACACATACTCTGCTGTCACTCAGTTCTAAGCATGATGCTGCTTTAAGAGCATAAATGTATTTTAACAGCATTGGTTTTAAATTTAGACAAATATTCTTTTGAAAGAGATATTTGTCTGTAACACTCCCTTTTAACCCTTACCTAAATGGATTTTCAGTACTGCCCACTGAACAGTGGCAGTGTTATGTACCCTGGACTCCCATCAGCACAGGAAAGGGCTTTACCAGGCAACATTTGTGTGTGTTTTATTTCAGTATTTCTCCTACATGCCAGCCAATATTTGTTCTTAAATTTCTCCCAAACCTACTAAATTTATAATGCACTTTTCCACATCCAAGAGCTTTCCACAAGGAAAACAATCCATGCCAGGATTTTAATTCCTGACCTGTGATGATGGCATGTAGTACCAGTATCCCCCTCTTTTCACCTCTGCTGTACTGGGGCTGTGATCATTCTGCTGTGAGAGCACATTTCTGAGGGCAGCAATTTCACCCTGCAAGGTCTCCATTTCATCTTTGCTACCTGGAAATTAAGCACAGTTTTAGAGTCACCTAAGGCAAATAGTTAAATAGATACTGCATTCGACTTTTCCCTCAATGTTATCCAGTTAAAATGGAACTATATTTAAAAAAATTAATTGCTGAGGGAAACAAACTAAATGTTATCTGTAATGACAGACACACTGGATTTGGTGGTTTAAGCTTGTGGAAACACAAGTTCAGATCCAGGTAACTGCTGCTGATTTTCCTTGCACAGAGCTCTGACAATGTCTTAGAGCAGTTTAAATGGAATGCTCAGCACAATCAGTGTTTTCTGAACAGCTGTAAAAAGTGCAAACTAACCAACACTGACACATACCCTGTATAAACCTGTATAGAAGGATAGTCTCAACACTATTCTCCAGATTCTCAGTTCAAACAGTGAGAAATGGGGAATAATAACCTTCTGTATCCCTGTCTGTCTGCAAGAAGTGCAGAGAAAAGAGAAATTACCTGTCCCAATATTATCCAACAACCATTTCAAACGGTCAATCTCTGCTTTTTGCTGTTCCAAGGCTTCACTTAACTTATTAATTTCAAACTTCTGAGTGTTTGATGCAACCGTTTTCTCACCAGCTTTCTCCATTTCCTGCAGAATCTATTTGAAATAAAAGCTTAAATCACAAAAAAACTCCCACTCATTCTTCCCATCCCCTCATAGGAGAGATGTTTGAGTGAACAGGGGATGGTTTTCCTTAGAACTCAGCTGCTCCAGGCAGTGAGGTTTTCAGTCTGTTCTTGGGCTGGTGTCAGGGGAGGGAAGAACACTGATTTGGGAAAACTTGAGGGAAAAAGGGCAGGGCAAGAACCTCTAAACATGACATTTCCAGAAACTCACTGGTATTTTATCATGTAACACAGAGCAAACAACCTACTTGCTCTTCCTTCTCCTTCAGGAGTTGTTGTAGCAATCCTATTTCTGCTTCTGCTCTGGCAAGAGCCTGGGAAGCATGAGCTGCCTCAGCACAGAACTTCTGGGCTTCCTCAAGCTTCTGAAATTGAGATTTTCATTTGAGCTGTAGTTTGCAGGAACATTTCTCAGGGTTGAGATGTGCCATTGTGAAAAGCTAACCACTGAGAAGCATCAGCACCTGACTATTCTGGAACTCTATATAGAATACTATCTCTCCTTTAACTTTACAGTATCGGTACAGAGGAGATGTTATTATGTAGCCAAAAGTGCTTCCCAGTTTGAAAAAGTGTTTCCAGTCCTTTCTTTTATTTTTCTGTCTTACAGAATAATGCATTATCTATTGTTTGCCTTTCAGTTAATAAGAGATTCATGATCTTCCCCCTCCCCTTCCCTCCCACAGCAGGAACCTGTCCATACCCGAATTTCCTCACTCATCTGCTGCAGCTCAAACTCTGCCCAAAGCAAGAGCTCCAACGCAGCTCAGAACAATTTAGAAGAAAGCCCTGAAGCGGATTTGAAGAACACCAGCACTGCTCCCCCTGCAATGGCATTAACAAGCAATTAATGAATTCCCCACGCTGCTTTACCTCAGCTGTCTCCTGGTTAATCCTGAGCACAGAGTCCTGCAGAGCCTTGAGCTGTCCAGCAGCGAGGGAGAGCTCGGTGGCTGCCAGCTTGTCTGAGGTGATCACCGCCCTCTGCAGCGCCTTCAGCTCCTTGTCCAGACTCTGCACGTGCATCTGTGCCCTGGCATCTTCTGCTTTTTTCTGAAAGCAGGAAAAGAGGCTTTTACAATGTGCTTTCTTTCATCCTCCCCCCCATCCCATTTTGGATTACTTAGAAAAAAAATCTAAAGTGAGGACAAGCACTAAAATTTAAGGAAAAGAAAGATGTTATATTTAACATTTGTGCTCCTACATGTGTTGCTTTATCTTAGAGAGCAAAAATTCACAAGCTTTTGTTTCTTTTTTCCTGAGTAATCCAACAGTGCATGGACGTGCCCTCACCCATTCTTACCCTTTTCTCTAAATTCTCCAGCTGAGCAAGAATAGCCTCTTTTTCTTCATCTGCCTCCTGGAGCTGCTGATCAGCCAGGCCCTGAATCTCTTCCATGCTCTTTATTTTTTCATGTAAACATTGAATTTCATTCTCTAACTGATGGACCTTGTTCTTATTTTGTCTGTTTTCAGCTTTAACCTGTAAATAAAATTCATTAGAATAAGGAGCCACTTGGAAATTTTTTTCCACTCAAAAGCCACCCTGTTTTAATTATTTAATTAAATTTCTGAGAAATGCACGTACCAACATACTTTGCATGAGAACAGAAAGGAAAGGTAACTACTGTGCCACTGTAACTGTAATATTTTAAGAGTCCCTCAGTTATTTCATTAGAGATACGTATAATGATCTTTCAAGAAGGTTCAGAGCTGTATTTTTCTAGTGGTCATTAAAGTCTTTGTTGCCTCTGAGACAGATCATTGACTATATTCCAATTCACCAAATAATCAGGTAAAAAACAGGAAGACTATTAATGAAAAATCAAATCAGACTCCACTGTTACACAAAGAACAGAGCACAGCAAAGCTTCATCAAGTGAAATTTGATCCTTCAGCTGCAGGTTACATTTTTTAGAGTAAGCTGAAATTGTCTCACTCTTTCTTTAGTTGTTTGATACGTGCCTGTCTGTATTTTTCCTGTATTTCTTCCAGTTTTTCCTGCTGGGATTCCATTTCTTCCTGCAGCTGTCTTTGTCCAGCCCATGCTTTCTCTTTTTCTTTCTGTGCATCAGCAAGGATGTCATTGAATTCCTTCTGCAGACTTGCAAGGTTTTTCCCTAAAATATCAGCAGAATTTGGACACCTGAAAGAGAAACAATCCAGGTTCCAAGACAGAAAACAGTGATTTTAAGTTGTGATACCAGATCCTGAAATCATGAATGACAAACAGTGGAAATCTGAGACATACTGTGTAATTCATTCAGGTTAGGTTGGAAAATCCCTCTGAGTTCATCAAATCCAACTATTTCCCCAGGACTGCCGAGGCCACCACTAACCCATGTCCCCAGCTGCCACATTGAAATATTTTTTAAATCCCTCCAGTGTTGGTGACTCCACCACTGTCCTGGGCAGCCTGTTCCAATGCCTGGCAAGACTTTCAGTGAGGAAAATTTCCCAGATATCCAACCTGAACCTTCCCTGGCACAACTTGGGGCCATTTCCTCTTGTCCTGCCCCTTTCACACATCCAAATCTCACACTGTAATTTTTTTTTACTCACTTTATCTCTCCTGCTCCTGTCTGAAGCTTCTGCCTGAGTTCATTTATACAAGCTATGAAATCTTCAGGATGAATTAAGTTACCAACAGCATGGTTTAGCTGATTCTGGAGATCTTTAAGCTGTTGTTTTAGGAAATTATTGTCTCCCTAAAAATAGACAAAAAAAAAATCCACACAAATGTAAGCAAACAAATCCACAAGTGATAAAAGCTAGAATTTTTAATACAACAAATACTTCACCTGCAATTGCTTGAACTGTAAAAGCAGCTTGTAATTTTGTTGTTCCTTCTCTTCTGCCAGTTGTGCTTTGGTCTGAGCATTCTCTAAGAGTTTTCTTTCCTTCTCAAGCTCATCCTGCAGGGCTGACAGTTCCATCTACAAAACCACAAAACCACTCCAGAATAATATCCCCACTCCCAACCCCAACCTGTCACCCAAACACACAACAGATGTATTTCTTAAAACAGTAACAATATGACAGCACCTAAAACAGACCCAACAGAACAACCCCAAGCAAACCATCTGCACCTTGCTTCAAAGCAAAGTTCTAAATGCCAGCAAACTGCTACTGTGGGGACACACCTAAACCAGCAGCCGTTTGTGATTTAACCTTGGAGCTGAGGTGTCCTGGGGTAGCTAACTGCACTAAAGCTCTGTTCTTACCTGGCTAAGTTGTTTCAGTCTTTCAAATTCTTCTTTTTGCTGCTTGGCTTCAGCATCTCTCTCTCTTAATTGAGCTTCCAGCTCAGCCTTGTAGGCGCTGACCTTCCCCTGAGCACCTTGAAGGGACTCATTTATCTCTCTCTGCTCCTGGAGTGAACTCTCCAGCATTGCAATTTCCTGGAATTTAATACTCATTTTAGAAGGATGTACATGGGAGAGCCAAAATTTAAGAGTACACTGCCTCTTTCCCTTTAACTCAGGAACTCCATTAAAACTTGAAGGTGGGTGACACTTCTACCTGCAAGGTCAGGCCAGTGGTGCCACTGATTGTCCAAAATCTACACTCAGGTTAGAAAGGTGGAGCTGGAAGTGAAACAGAACTGTTCCAGGAGTTCTGGTTAATACACCCAACAGGATGCCCAGGCAACTCTGTGGCATTGGCTCACAGGACAGATCCAGGCTGCTGACACACACCCCTGGCCAACGTCAGAGGTCTCACTGATGCCCTTCCCCACGGTGTCACTTGCAAATCCATTTGCAGTGATGTCTGCAAGGTGCAACCTGCATTCCTGAGCCATCTCCCACAGAGCTCAGATCTACTGGATGTCTCCTGTAACAGGTTTTAAAGGCCAGATTCTACTCTGGAGGTGTGTGGGCACATCTAATCATGTTACCATATCAGAAATTATTTTGTCCAAGGCATTGTGGTTCCTTAGTCCCAATCTGATCACCAGCTTGTATTTTCAAGTTTATTCTCAGATATCTGAACTTGGGAAAAGAGGTATTAAGCCTTACTTTTCTCATGTTTTCTGCATCCATGACAACCACTTCCAGGTTGTTTTTTTCCTCCTCCAGATCTGCCAATCTTCCCAGCAAAGATTCTTTTTCCTTCTGCAACTTCTTACACTCCTCGTTGGCCTGTTTTGCCTGATGCTTCACACTTTGCAGGTATTCCTGCAAACCAATGATAATACTTTCCAAATCCCTTTTCAGTGCTTCATTTGTTGCTATTTGACCTGCAGGAATGCAAAATGAATTCAAGGTAGTTAAGGAGCCACATTTATTTACTAAACAAACCAAATTTCCTTCCTTCATAATTTCAAATGTTCACCGTTGGAATAAGTAAAAACAAGTACCTTGAACTCAACCAGAAAATATTGGTTTTAAGGTTAGGATTCCCAATATTACTGTGTTAACCTGGCCACTGGAAAGTTAAAAGAAGCTGCAGCTCTTTGTGCATTCCTGCCTCCCTTCCTCAATCAGGTAAAAGTGAAGTCAGCACACACAGTTTACTTCTACATCAGTTAAGAACAGTTTATTAAGACTTTTGTACCCATTCTGTATTTCATTTGAGCAAAGATAAACAAAACAATCCTCAATTCAATTGTCATGTTGCCCTAAGTACAAGAAATACCTTAAGACAAAAATGAAAGTTTACCATCAGTGAGTTGCTGCTCCAAATCCTTGATTTCCTCAGTTTCCTTTGCAATCCTGGAGAGCATCTCATCCAGGCGAGTCTCCAGCTGCTGGCAGTGTTTGTTCATTATATCAAGGTGCTGCTCTTTACTTGCTTTTTGAGCTTTCATGTGAGCCTGTCAAGTCACAGAAAGGTAAAGTAAACAGAGCATCAACACAGATTTAAAAGAATCAGATTGGGATTTTGTCTCAGTTCTGCAGTGTCTCACTATCAGCAAGAAAAGCCACAAGCTCAGCACACACTGTGGTGCTTTGGGGTTTGTTACTTGTTGTTATTTTCCTTCAGTCCTGCCCCACAAAGGACTCCAGATAAGCAGCGATCTGTGAGTACCAGCATTGTCTGCAGGCTCCCCCCTGCCCAGGCTGAATAAAGCCTGCATTTAGAAATTAGTACTCATGGCTACTATCTTTCTTCCTGCCTTTACATTGTATTCTATCACTTCCTCTCTCAGTCAAGAACAAACATGATTTCTCCCAAAACCTTTAATCCTGTCATCCTGCATTGCCCTCACAGCAGATGATGCTTTAGAACATGTCAGGTCAGCACTTGAAGGAAAATACTCTGAACAAACAGCAAGTGGGGCCAACTTTACAGTTACTAAGTAAATACTCCTAAGTAAATCTTATTTTATCAAAATCTTTCTGGGAGATACACCACACAGCTCACACAGACTTTGGCAAGGACTTCATGCATTTTGTATGAATTAACTGATTGTTTCAGCTGTTTACAAAAACTTACGTTATCAACAGAATAAAGTGTTATTTCTTACCAGTGTGAAATTGCTCAAAAACAACCCAAACGACAGAAACTTGGGAAAATACAGAATTATATTGTCAGGATTAGCTGCATGGTTTTTTACTACTCAAATAAATAAATCGAGCTAGCAGTAAATTTAAATATGAGTTCTCAGAAAAGAAGAACACTTGCAAAGTTACTTCCATAACAAAAGCAAACCTAAAGCTTTTTGTATTTTTAACGGATTAAACCGGAAGTTAACTAAAACATCCATATCAGCACAGTTCAACTTGTCACCTTGCTAAACACAAACTGCCCTGCAGCTTTCAAAAGCTAAATTTCAACAAGTAAAACCCGAGCCGCTGCCACCGAGCCATCTTGCTGCAGCTGCTGAACGGCACCAAAACTGCACTTTGAAAAAGAAACAAAAAGCCACAAGTCCCCGACCACTTACAGCTTTGCCTTTGTCTTTTCTTCCTGAGACAGCACTTGCAGAACGCCCCACCCCTGAGCGAGAATTCATTTGAATAAAGCACCGGGAGCTTCAGCGCGGGCAGGAATTGAGCGGAGGAGTCTCCATGGGGTTCGGGGCGGGGGCCGGAGCTGCTGCGGTGGCTCCGCTCCCGGTCCCAGCCCCAGCCCCGCTCCCGTTCCGTTCCCGTTCCCGGCCGTTGGCCCGCACGGCGTTTCCTGTGTTGTGATTCGAAGCGAGGGGCGGCCGCGGGAAGGGCCGGGCTGGCTCCAGCCCCGGGCTCGCTCCAGCCCCGGGCCAGGCCATTCCCCTTGGAGCATTCCCAAAACGCGCTCAGCCCTTCTGCCACCCCACAGCCGAGGAAATTAAGTTTAAAAATATAAAAGGAGCTTTTTAAACAAATGGTTGTGTGCCTCTGCTGAGGAGCGAAGCATAAAAATACATTTCTTACCTAAGAGCATCCAGTAGGCCTGAAAAACTTTCATTTAGAGATACAAGCTTTTAAAAAACACTGTTAAAGATAATTCAGTTTCGTTTTAGTATAATTTCTGTAAGTGTTTGCTGTACCTGAACACAGTAAATAACTCAGAAAAAGTCCTGCACCCCTGACGATCATAAAGTCAGGTGGAAGCTCCCCTTGGCTCCCCAGCCCTGGGAGATGTGACCTCTGAGGCTTTGCTGATTCTCTCAGGGCTGACAGGACTGGAGGTGACAGCTGAGAAAGGCCACACTCCCCACCAAACAGCCACTGCCACACACACATCTTCAAAAACCTTTAAGGCCAGACTCCACAAAAAGTGGAGAAAGAAATTGTCTGCAGGGCTCTGCAGTGAGTTTGTGCAAAGCACAAAGATTTAGTTCTCAACGTGCTCTACAGCACTTCCTGGGAAAATGAGTTGTTGAAGTGTTTTACCAAAGCTGGTTGGTTTGGTGGGATTTTTTTAATTGTAAAGATATTTTAACTTTTGAATTCTAAGTTAATGACTTTGATAAACAGCAAAAGAATAAATAACTCATGAAACAGGCACAAGTGAACGGTCACCTGTTAAAGCTGCCTTTAGTCCATTGCACAGTGTATAAAAGTTTCAGATTCTGGTTTTACTTACATGTCTTGGATCTTCAGGATTTACAGAACCAAGTGAGCTCTGCAAGTCTTCAAGCTCTTTCTGATTTTTCCCTATTTCTCTCTTCTGTTTCTCAATTTGTTTTTCCAGTTCTAAGGTTTCCTTGCGTAGCTCCTGCAGGATTTGTAACTTTCCCCTCAATTGCTGTTCAATTGCCTCCTTGCTGGCCTGGGAGATCTGGAGACAGCATTAGGATGTTGAGTGGTTGGAAATACACAGAGGATCAAGAATATATTTAACATTTAAATAAAAAAGATCCTGGTCACTGATTTTCAGGCAAGTTTGAAAATTAAAAATAGCAATAAGTGATGAGAGTTGAAGTCAAGTGGAAGATGCTGTTTTAGTTTAACACTGATAAATTAATTCTTGCTGCCAGTTCTGTAGTCACATTGGTTATCAGCTGCACAACTCAACCTACACAGCAGGTTCTTCCAAAGGGTTCTGGGGAGAGTCAGCAATAAATCAGCAGCAAGACATGGAACAGATGCCATTAACTGCACTACAGCTCTAACAGCTGATTTATGAACGAGCTCTCTAAAACCTGGAAGATTTTTCTGATGCTTGACACATGGATTTATGTCTGTACAGTGGCGTCTTTACAAGAATGGGGAGAAAAAGTTTTATTTTCTTACATCAATACTGCTTCAAACACCTTTCCTGGCTCTTTGTGGAAAAACTTACTTTTTTCTGAGCCAGAGCATCCTCCAGTAGTTGCAGTTCCCCTGTTACTTTCAGCACTTTTTGCTCTGCATCTCCAATTTCACTTCCCAGTTCTTCTAATCTTCTTTCTGCTGCAGACAAAAGAAACCCAATACAAACCCCACAAAATACATTATACAATATTGTGTATAACACTGACACACAGCAGTGTGTGAACACAATAATCAGCACAGCACTAAGACAGTGATAATCACAGTTAATACATTGTGGTTTCTCAGAAAGTATGTCCAAAGCTTGTATAACAAGTATTACACAATTAAATTCATACATCAAGTATGAAACCTCCCTAGAACCATGTTTTTAATAACATGCAATGCTCTCATCCTGGTTTATCTTAAAATAACAGCAGTAAGAAACTGTAGCAGTTTTGACACAAAAACTGCATCAATCCATTGTTTAACAATCACAGCACTTCCAGCCTTTGACACCCTGTTTCTATTCTTATGTCAAGCATGTAGCCACTGGAATAAACCAAACTGATACACGTTTTCTATCTTTATTTGATAAAAAAATAAGATTTTTACCCGAATGAATCTCTTCTTCCTTATCCTGTAGTATTTTATCTAGACTTTGGAGATGTGAGTCCAGCTGGGGTTTCCTACAGGAGTCATCATCCTCCTGTTGCATTTTCCCAACCTGCACCTGCTGAGCTTTGTCTGGAATGTATCCTTCCTTTATAAACATATTTCTTTTGTACCTGGCCTTGCCAATGTAGGGACTTTCACCAGGCACATTATCAAGTTCAACCTCCTGAAATGTAAGAAGAAGAGTCTTTATTCAGAACTATGGCTGCAATCAACTCCTAACATACATTTAGTTCTCTTGTCAAGAATAAAAAGGAAAATAAATTTGAAATTAGAAGAATAAGAAGAAAACATAAGATTATACTTAACATTTTTGGCCTTATACACTGTTATTCTATAATGGAATTAAAACAAACTCAACTGGGGTGTGACCAGTTTGTTGCAGACGTCTAGAAGAACTTTTTCTGATTATATTGAATTTACTTAGATTATATTTAGTCCATTACATTATTGCACTTATATTTTACTCAGACATCACTTAACTGTAGTCAAGGATTACTGATCTTTACTTTTCTTATGGATTTCATTCTGGCACTTTTGTTTGCAACTATGACAGAGGTTGGGCCTTTATTAAAGCAGTATCTATTAGATTAAAGGAAAACTAATAAAGTTTTTTTATTTTCCAAGTTGAAAAATCAAGGGAAACAGCAATAAGAAAGATCCATGAGTTTAAAATTATTACCTCTGAGGGAAAATAATTCAAGGGCTCAAATTTGGCATCAATCTTGTAAAAGGCCAGCTCCTGCTCCAGCTCATACTGCTTCTGGCAAGCCCTGGTCAGCTCCACTGTCTTCTGCTTCAGCTAAGAAAGCACAAAACCCAGTGAGTTCAGTGGAACTCATCACTGTCACACACAGTGCAGCTCCACAGAGAGCAGGGCACAGCCCCCAGTGTGGGAACAAAGCTCACAGCACAGTTTGGGATTGAGAATATCACAAAGGGCAATTTTACAACAGTGAACTAAGAGGAGACAAAAGCCCCACAATTAATAGAATAAAAATGATCACATGAAAGGCCTTTTAAGTTTATGTACATCAAAGTGACAAGTTTATTTTTAAAGTTAATTTAGGATAAAATGGTAATTTGGGTTTGATCCTTTAGCAAAATCTAGGCCAAAATAAAAAATATATTTACTGCTACTAGTGAGCATGAGGGCTATTAAGACTCATGGTCTGTAAAAAACTCAAAATATCACACTTGTCAAGAGTATAAAGTCTATGTGTTTTATTTTAGCTTAATCATGTGCTAGATTGGTTTTGAGGTTATTTTTAAGTAAAGGTCCATCATGTGATTCCTTTTTAAATCAACTTTTCACACTGAATACCTGAGGGAGAACATGCAGCACAATTCCAATAGAGAGTGGAAAGCAGGACTAATGGAGGAAAAGAAATAGAACAGAAAAGGCTTAAAGAGAGATTTCAAAACCTGATAAATGTCATGCAAAAATCATCTCTGTTTCAGAGAAAAGGGGGAAAAAATCAAGAAAATTATATTCCAAACCACAGTGAATATAAAGTCTTACTGGGACATTTCATAATAATGTTGCTACTTCAGGGAACGTGCAAATACATCCTAGAAATAAAACCAACCATGCAACCCAGGGCACAGTGGGGCTACCTTGAGTGAGGAACAAAGGCTCTGCAGGAAGGGGACTGTGACAAACCCAGACACCAGCTAAAGGGAGACACAAGTGAGCCAAGTTTGTCATCCAAAGGAGAAGAGTGGGTTCAGGCTGCAAAGTATTTGCTGTTAGATCTCATTATACCAAACCCTTCATTTTAGAAGCAGACTGCTGGTTAGTGTGTGTGTGTTCAGAGAGACAGCTAGAGAAGTACCAGGTATGAGAGTCTGGAGGATAAAATTTTAGAGGACAAGTCTAACAGGATAAAATCCAAATAGGAAGTTCTCATCAGGTCATTCACAACTCAGCACTCACAAGTCTATAGGACTTTGCTTGCATTTTGTGGCTACCAATGAAAGAGACTCAAACATAAGACTTTAGGATGATGTGAATAAAATACAATTAAAGTGGTGAGCATTTCCCAAAATAATAATCAAGGGCTATTACTGACATCCAACTTGTGTTCACATCTTGTTTTTGTAAAAGCAGCAATCTTCTCCCTTACTGCAGCAGCACTTTAGAGTCTGATCAGTGCAGCATTTTCACAACATCAGTAATTTTAGCAGCTTAACCTTTCATCAACAGACAATTTAAAACAGAAATACACAAATAATTACTAGAAACAAAGAAGTGACTATAAATCACAGGAGTGATACTGAGTGCTGCTTCCATATACTTACTTTTTCCACAAAAACAACGTTGAAGGTCAACAATCACTCTCTAAAGAGTTTTAAAATTAAATCTTCAGTCATGTACACTCTGACATTGACAACTCTGTGTCCAAAGATTTCCTTAGTGCCAAGGATTATCTTACCAGCTCATTTTTGGTGCCCAGATCCCTCTGTAGCTCTTCAAAGCTTTGTCTCTGTTGCACAGCCTTTTCCTTTAGTGACTTGTTGAGCTTATCTTGATGCTGAAGCTGCTCAAGCACTTTGGACTGGTTAAGTTTCAGGTTCTCCATATCCTTTTTTGTGTTTTCCAGCTCTCTTTCTAATTTTTCTATCTCTTCTGAAAAACAAAATCAGAGAAACATTCAAATAGAAAAATAATTTTCTTCCTAAACTTATATTTTGTGTCATTCATTTCAGATTTAATAGATTATTACCTAAATTAAACCTCTCCAGAGCTTCCTGCCTGTCATGGTTTGTCACTGGCTGCCCATCCAGGTTTTCCAGTGCCCTCAGGTGGAATATGGTGTACAAGCAGTAGTGAGGCAGACTTGCAACGGGATTTTCAGCAAGGAACAGAGAGGTCAGATCTTGCAGAGGCTTTAGTTTGGCTATATCATGGAGCTAAATCAAAGAGAAACAAAACTTAGGATTAGACATCCTTCTGAGAAGAATTTAACCCTCAGGAGTGAATTCTGATTGTCTAGAATGTTCTGTGTTAGGTCTCTATCAAAGGATTTATTTTAACCTTTATGCTAAAGAATAAGCTGTAAAAACCTACCAAAATAGACAGTACTATGACTAAAGTCCCTTCTTAAATTAAAGTTATTTCCTCTATAAAAAAATGCCACTGCAAAGAATGTAAATGCAATCAAGCTTATATTGGAATTTCTTGGAAATTCAAGATACCAAGGCCTGTGCATGTGTAACCTCCCAAAAAGTTATGCTTTCCCAAACAATATAACATAGATTTGTATCTTCAGTACCTGCACGCCAGGAGTTTCTCTGACAAATAACTTTATTAGGCTCCCAACTGCTGCATTTCCCAGCAGACTTTGTGGAAAGACACTCAGCAATTACCCAGAGTAAGTCCATCAGTGTAAATAGCCCAGCTCACTTCATGAACAATGCCTGTTTCTAACCACAGTCACTTACTGAGGACACTTTATTCTGTTTCAGATTCAGGCTGCGCAGAGATCTCAGTTTTTTCCCTACCCACAAAGGAATGTGCTCAATCTCATTCCCTGCCAGGTTCAGCTTCTGTAGATTCTGCAAATGTTCTATGCCTTCAATTTTGCTGAAAAGGAGAAGAAAAATGGAATTTGTCATGAACCATAGCAAATTTAAAGTGAAGCTGAGGCATTGTGGATAAACTACAACAAAATCTGTCACAATTAATTAACCAAGAGATCAGCAAAACCATTATTTACTGCCATGGACAATTCAAATGAAATCACACCAGCTTATTTACCAGTACTAAATTAAGACCAAAAATCACAGCAGGATTTTCTGTCATTGTCACAAACTCATTACTTTTGCATGTCTTTATTTCAATATGAACACTATTATACTATAATACATGATAATATGTATAGGCAAAATTTGCTCTTTCTCTCCTGAGAATGCAATGGGATGAAGATGAATCAAAATAAAGGGTTTTTTTGAGGTTTCTTTCCCCCCCTATAAAAGGAAGGATCATCTGTAAACTGACAGCATGAAGAGCTACATTTTTAATGTTTTCATTGAAACTATTGAGGAAACCATGCTAGGTTGCAGTTTACCTGAGCATTTTTATGAGTATGTGTGAAGATTAAGCAAACCATAAGTATTAGAACAAAGTACAGCAGGATGTGCCCCTGTGACTGTGCTGGTTTTTGGGATATATGAGCTGTACATAACCAAAATGTGAAAACAGAGCAGGAGCTAAAAGCTGCTGTGCCCTTTTCAATTCCTGTGGAGAGAGGAAGTTGGGTGAATGCAATGTATAGAAACAAACTCTGGGGTTTTACTCACTTCCTACTGTAAATGTATCTACTGAAATGGCAGCCTTGCTGCTGCAGTGTTGTAATAGTAAAGACCATAATTCATTGACAGAAAAATTAAAAGCAATTAAGGGTTTTGCTGCTGCATGAACCATTACCCTTCAATGCCTTAAACAAGCCACCAGGTTCTCCAAGGAGTTCAAAAGCAATTTAGGGAGTTTATGGCCTGCCTGATCAAGCCCATTCAGCTTCCTTTCCTAAAAGAAAACCTCATTATATTACCTGTAATAATAAACAATAAAAGTTTAATTAATTTTTAATGCACTTAATTGGGTTCCTGCCCACTCTTCTTTGTAGTATCTGGAAACTTGCACTTCTGGCTTGGTTTCCAAGGAAAACAAAGTAAACCACAGCCATGGTACACTGACAGCACTTCCCAGAATGATTTATACTCCTCATACCTCAGAGCATGTGCTTTTTAAAAAGACCTCAAAGCCTGTTAGTCTTGACATCGAATTGGGAAACTCACCTCAAGTGCTCACTCTTGTGAAAGAACTCACTTAAACAGGAAAGGGAAATGAGCTTTATTGGCCATGGGCTCTCCAAACCCTGGGGTGTTTCCTCTCACCTGATCCTGTTGCGGGACAAGTTGAGCTCTCGCAGCTTCAGCAGTTTGTCCAACTTCTCAATCTTCTCTATTTGGTTGTTACTAAGGTTTAGCACCTCCAGTTTGGAGCACTTTTCCAAATTTTCTATGTACTATAGAACACAAAATCCCTTAGTATAGGGTTTGGGTGGTTTTTTTAAAGAGAAAAGCAGCTTTCTATTAATTAAAAATACCAAGTAGTCTAATAGTTATTTTATTAATCACAGTTCATAGTGGTATTCTAAAACTCCACTTCAGGTACAGTCTTCTACAGTATTGGAAAGCTGGATTTTAAATTTACAGTGGGCCAGTCTTCATCTACATAAAAAGGAACGTTATAAAATTAAAAAAAAAAAAAACACCAAAAAATCTGAAACCAACCAAAACCAGCACAATCCAAAACCTAAAAATCTACATGAACAAATCTGTTTTAAACATCATTCTAACAAATCAATTATTTTTCTTTTGCTCAAGTCTCCATTGCCTTTTTTTTTTTTTTTTTAACAAAAGCTGGTTTGCAGAACTGGGCTAGCAGAATTACGACTGTGCTGTTCACATCCACTTAAAAATAAGCCTGTATTAAACAATAAATTGTAATTAAGTTAAACTTAGTTTCATTTCCAGTTATTTCCAATAACTTACCTTAAATTTCTTGTCCCCATCCTTTGGGGAAGAAAGATTCAGTGAGCTGATACATGCCAGATTTTGCTGTTTTGACAGACCCTTTATAAGGGGTTCAGTTATGTACTTAACCCCTGGGCTAAGACCATTTTCACCTGAAATTAAACAGAAAGGATTGATGATTTTTATATTTATTGTTTTCTTTACACTGAATACTGGAAAAACATTAAAACAGTGAAAATCATCCCCCCGAAGAATTTATAGGAAGGAACAAAAGACTCATTATCCTCCCCAGATTTCATTA
>VWZU01017030.1:25693-52818 GCA_013397095.1 Sterrhoptilus dennistouni | reverse complement strand
GGGCGGGGCTTGTGCGAGGCCACGCCCCCTTGCCTTTCCCGCCTTTGAGGCCCCGCCCCCGCCCCGCCATTTCCCGCCGCGGCCCCTCAGGGCGGGTCCTCAGGGGTTTGTGGTAAATAAAGCCCGGATCAGGCTATAAACAATAAAACCTTGAGGGATTTTGGTTTATTTGAAATCAGAGTCTCTGTATAAACAATAAAGCCTGCTCTGCTGAGAGGTGGTTCTTTCCTTTTCTGTACTCTATCCGTGTGTCGCGTTAGCATCTCACTGCAAAGCTGAATATAAATGGGCTTTATTGGAAATACACAGTTTATTTACAGTTATAAACTCTTCGTGTCCGCTCTAAATCACAGTCATTTTCATAGAGGCCTGTGAATAAATCTCCTTTCAACACTTGGACTGCGTTAGTTCAGCATCCATGTAAATAAATGTGAAATGCAGGGTTGTAAAACCAGTACAGTGTGTCTGAAAAATGTAGGGAAGGAGCATAATTCGATTTTAAAAACACTATTTCAGAGTATTGTTAAACTTTCAAAGCATTTTCCAGTGTTCTTCATTATTTGCACCTTTTCACTTACATACTATCTCTATTGGTATTTAATAATACCCATGTTGGCCACTCATTTCAATAATCTTAAGCATCTTACATTTTATAAGCTTTTATTTCTGTTATTGCTTCCCTTCCAGCTCATGACATTTGGTGAGAAACTGACCTCACGGTAATTTCATTTTATATTGATCGGAAACAGTTTTGTAAATGCTTTTCCCGTAAAGGTTGACCCCAATATTTGTTTAAACTTCAGCATTCTTGCACAACTTTGTTTAACTTTACATAAACCTATTTGTTGAGGTGCTATCCTGGATACCAGGCCTGCAAATATTTTGTCACCAATCTCTGGGGGGGGGAATTTTGCTAATTTTTTTTAATTCTTTTTTTTTGCAAAATGCTGTTTGAAATAGTGCATCTTGATATGTTGTGCCCTCTTATTTCCAAATTGCAGGTTTTATTTGTAGTGGAAGTGGTCAGAAATGTTGGCAAAATCTGGAATACAAATTACTAAAATAAGTTTGTAAGGGAAAAGTCATTTACAAACAACAAAAAAATAATGCTGATCTAAAAACATCCACACGTTGTTTGATATAACTCAAATGCTTTTTTTGCTTCAGACACAAACTTAAAAGTCACTTTGATTTAAAAAAAAAATATTACTAAGGACAAACTGAATCTACTTTTTTGTTTGTTGGGGTTTTTTCTACCTCTGAAAATTATTTTATTATGCACTTGTCAGAAGGAAAGTGAGGCCTGGCACAGGATTGCTGTGGACATATGAAAAATTGAAATCCTAAATTAAAAAAAATCCCTAAGTTTAGCAGTTCTGGCTTCCTCAGGAGGCAGCCAATAATGTTTTAGTAAAGAATGAGCTGCCATTAATTATTAACTGTGAATGAAATGTGTTGGCATTTCTGCTCACCCACAGCAGAGGCTGTTTAACCCACCCTCATTGCCATCTATGCTTTGCTCTTGTCCCAGACACAATGACTGTTTTAATATATTTTATTGTTTTGCTGTTTTCTGGAACGACTTTTAGCCAAGAGAAAACGTAAGTAAAAGCAAATATGGAATTTACTGGAAACGTTACTTGACTGTTGTCCTCTCTTGTGGGTAAATAAATCCAGAATTTAAGTAGAGCCAATGCAAAGGGGACTGTCCAAATAGGATTTTAATTAGTGTCTTACAATAACCTGATTATCCTGTTTGCTTTAACGCTGTGCACGTAACTGCATTACAAAGGGAAGGAAGAAATCTGAAAGAAATACAGTTCCATTAGGCTGTTATTGTTTTATATTCCATGTACAGGTATGTCCTTACAGCACCAAGGATCTTCCGAGCTGGGGCCTCTGAGAAAGTTGTAATTCAAGCTTTTGGTTACAAGGAGGAATTTCCAGTCAATATTGCCCTAAAAAGCTTCCCAGATAAGCTCGTTGTGTATTCGTCTGGTCGGGTTTCCTTAACTCCAGCCAACAAATTCCAAGATGCTGTAATTTTAACAGTAAGGAATTCAGACTTTTCTTACAGTCTTTTTATTGTGACATTTAGTGATAAGTCTTTAAAAAAAGATTATGCTAAGTTTTCAGTTGTTTAAACCCTGGGGAGGGAAGCCTAATCCCCGATTTTTGGTCTGAAATTAAAATTAGGCCGAATAAAATCAGTGTAAAGGAACAACACTAAGGTTAAATGTAGAATCAAACTATTTTAGAAACAGTACCAGACTTGCATAACTTTAAAACTAGAGAGAATCAAATCAAAGTACCAACCACAGCAGCAGCTTTGTTATGGCCAGGATTCATCATGCGGATAAATGGAAATCTGATAATTTGTAGTGGTTCTAACCTCATTGCTGGGCTTTGAACTTTGCTGGTTTAGTTCTGGCCATAAATAAAATGCAAAATTTCAGAATGCGCATAGCTTAATACTCCAGACCATCCTCTATCATGTAAGCAAGAATAAATCCTTGTGGGTGTTTTTATTTAATGATACTCAACCACAGGGTGGTAATTGCTTTTCAGATACTGTAGAAATACTGTAGGAAAAAATACATGAAAAATGCCTTATTAATCTTCAAAAACCTTTATTTCATCTCCCCCAGGTTCAGCCAACAGATTTACCAAGAACAGATAATTCAGACAAGTATTTGTATTTGGAAGCCGTTTCTCCACATTTTACAAAATTTAAAAAAATCCCCGTTTCCTTTGAGAATGGGTTTCTTTTTATTCATACAGACAAGCCAGTTTATACTCCTGATCAGTCAGGTAAATAATGCTTATTTCTCTTGGGTGGTATTTAATTTTGAAAGTCTGCTGACTATGCTGAGGAATTAGGATTTAAATGCTCTTTAAGCTCTTGGTTGAGTTGCATTGCCATCAGCTGATATTTAATTTTTTTATTAGCAGAATAATACTTTGAATTATTTGATCACACTGTAAAAGTTAATCACTTCTCCCTGCCCTCCTCACCCTAAGTGACAAATGTGAGCACAAAGAGTGAAAGATACTCCTGAGAATTTGTTAAAAATATCAGTGATTTTTTTTTGGTTGTTTTGATTTTGAGGTTTATTGCTGTAATTCTTACAGTGAAAGTCAGAGTTTACTCTCTGAGTGAAGAACTGCAGCCAGCTCACAGAGAGACTGTCCTAACTTTTGTGGTGAGTTGTAATTGAATTTAATATTAATATTTTGTAGCTCTAATAACAAATAAAGGTAGGTAGGTAGGTGGGTGGACGGGAAATCAGTATTGCAATCAATGTTTAATAAAACTCCTGGGTGTTTTTGCAGGTAGCCAGACATCTTTTAAAAGATTTAAAATTGACTTTACAAAGTTGGATAGAGGTTTTCAGGTCCCAGATCTGAAGTTGTTCTGGAATAGAAAACAAAATTATCTTCAAAATTATCTTCATGATCTTTGAGGGGATTTAATAATATATGGGATTTATACTGTTTGTTTCATTTAATCAGTATCTACTATATTTTTTTGCCTTTAACAATAGGCTTGTATTACAGTAATTTTTTAGTTATTTTAAGCATAGCTTTACTTGGTGGAACCAGAATAGAATCTATTATCAGAATTTCAGTCTAAGATTTTTCTACAAATGTTTTTATGCTTTGAAACTTTTAAGAAAAATATGTTATGGCCAGACTGCCTCTGAAATCCCAGGATGAACATTCCCCTTTTGATAAGAACAATCTATACCTGTTCATTCTTTCCTTCTATTGTTTCAAGGATCCTGAAGAAGTAGAAGTGGATATTTTGGAAGAAAAGGATTTTACTGGAATAGTTTCCTTTCCTGACTTCAAGATTCCTCCTAATCCTAAGTAGATTTATTTAAATTTTTTTGTTTAATTATTAACATCATAATGCCTTTTTATAGTGACTGTCATAGAGTGGTTTTGCATGGTGGGCATGAATTGCAACTTGGAGATTTCTAACATTTCACGGAGGGTGGAATCATGATATAAATAGGGACCTTATGGCAGAGTATTCTCCTTAGGGAGCAGTGAGTGGTAGGATTTTCATGCTCAATTAAAGAAGAACATTAATGACATTTAAAGCTTTCTCCTGTAGGGATATAAACAGTGACAAAGACGTGGGGATTTCATATTTCATGTGTGTTCCATGCAAATCAGCAGCATTTTCCCAGGAACAGCAACATTTTAAAAAAATCTCTTCAGTTCTCCTTTTAGTCTTGAGAGGGTGCTGAAGCATTGCTGAAATAGCAGAAGGATGATAGCAGGGGCTTGAAAAACTGGTTTGTAACTGATTTTATTTTCTGTTAGATTTCAATGCTTTAAAATAAGTGTCAAATAAATGGTGATGTATCAAAGAGAATCTGCATTGAACACGTGGAAAAATTTGGTGCAGAATTTTCCTCTCTTAAGAGATTATTCCCATTAAATATTACTAAGCAGTAATAATAATTTTTGCCTTCATCATTAATTCTCATCTTAAAAACTGTTTGGCTGTTGATACTTCATAGGTATGGAATTTGGAAGATTAAAGCCAAGTACAAGAAGGATTTTGTGACCTCAGCTGTGGCAAAATTTGAAGTTAAGGAATATGGTAAGATGTGCCCATGCTGTGAACCTGCATTTTTTGGTGTTTTAAAGAACTCAAGCCCCTTGAAACGGTCATGAGCACCTGTGGCTTCATGGGTAAAACACCCCCAAGTGACCTTTTTTCTGCTCAATTTGCAGCAATGCCAAGCTTTTCCATTGTCATTGAACCAGAGACTAACTTCATTAGTTCTGATAAATTTGAGAACTTCAAGATTACTGTGAAAGCCAGGTGAGGAAATGTGGCTTGGAATTCTGAATATATTGTATCTCTTCTTTTTTTTTGACTTGAGAAATGATTCTCCTGAGTCCAGAATTTTCCTCTTTGCTTTCCTCAAGAAGCTCTTTCATCAGAATCATTTCTGCTGCGTAAGAGATCTAAGTGACCCTTCTTAAAATTCTTTCGAAGTGATTGTTTTTCAACAGAAGTGTTTAAAATACACAGACATTTGTTTTCCATCTCTTGCCCTTGCAATTACTCAACAATTACAACAAGTACTTTGTTGCAGCCATGAAAGTAATCTTAAAAGCATTTATTTTGTTTTACTCTCAGCTATTTTTCCAACAAAAAGCTTCCCAGTGCGGATGTTTTTCTTCGTTTTGGAATAATTGAAAAAAGTGGGAAAAGAATGATGCCTCAGGCAATGCATGTAACGAGGGTAAGAAGCAGCAAGTCAAGTCTGTGTAGAGTGCAAGTGCATAATTGAGGGCTGATCCAATCCCACTGAAGTTTTTCCATTAAATTTGGTGAGAATGGGCCTCAAGTGGTAATTTGCATCCACAGCTCCCCGGTGTGGGCTTTTCCTGTGTAACGCTGCCATCAGGGCCAGAGAAATGCACTGGGAAATTCAGAGGCAGCATCTGAGACAGTGGCATTTCAATCTGGTGTGATTGCTCTCTTGGCCAAACTGTGTGAAATAGCTTCAATGCTATCTATTACAGAATAAGTGAGATCAAATGGAGACAAACAGATCAACATGATGTTGATTTATTCTGGGGAGTCTGTTCTACACTAATTATCCCCCTTCCTCATTTACTGAAGATGTCTCTGTGTTATCCCCACCTCTTGCTGAGCCTGCACACAAACTTTGCAGTATGTGCCACTGGTTGATTAATTTAAAATAATTTTAGGGAATAAATAATTATTTTTTAACACATCTCCACCTTTGATTTCCTCTGCAAATAGACATTGAACAGAAACATACTGAATCTGCATATGGTCTATGTATTATTTCTAAATTATTGACTATAAAGTGACGATTTCTGTTGCATTTCCAGATTGAAAATGGAGTTGCTGAGATCAGTTTAAACAGTAAGAAAGCAGCAAGTTCTATAGGGTTTGACAGTCTGGAAGCACTGGATGGGTCATATTTATATATTGCAGCATCAGTGTTGGAGTCTATGGGTAAGTTGCTTTTTAATTGAATTTTTTCTTAACACTTCTGCAAATGTGAACAGAACGAAAAAAGAAAATTATAAGGCTAACTTTCATGATATCGGACTTTCTTTAATGTTCACTTCTTCCAAAAACTTGTAAGGAAGAACAGCCCATTCTCACTGTGAAAATATTTAGGGATTAAACTCACTTTTGGCCATTTGTTCCATGGGGTGCTGTGTTTTGTTAGGTGGCCTCAGTGGAGAGGTCGAGTTCACTGGAGTCAGGTTTGCTGTCTCTCCTTACAAGCTGAGTTTGATTGCCACTCCTCTCTTTGTGAAGCCTGGACTTCCCTTCTTCATTAAGGTCAGTTCCCAGGAGCAGGGTGGTTTGCAGCATAAACCCCACAGTGCACAAGCTTTGTTATTTTCTCTCTGTGTCGCTCTGTGTCTAAACACACTTTAATTCCCATTGACTTATACATTTTTTGACTCCCTGTTGTAGAAACAGCTGAGCAGCTTGGAAGACTCTTCCTGAAAAATATCCCCATTTCTTTGTCCTGATGAACAGGTGCAGGTGAAGGACACCATGGATGACTTTGTTGGAAATGTCCCTGTAACTGTCACTGCAAAATCTTTCAACGAGCAAATGGTCGAGACTCAGTTGGTATCAGGGGGTTCAGAATCTGGGAGAAGAAAAACAAGCATTAGTGATGGAACTGCTTTGTTTGTTGTTAATATCCCATCAGACACCACAACGGTGGAGTTTCAGGTGGGTTAAATTGTTCCATTAAATTATTTCTTCAAGGGTGCAATTATTGCTTTGAGGGTAATTTGTAATTATTTCTTGATCTGGCTTCTCTTTTATTAGTCCCTCTGAACAACATATTGCAGAATGATTTTAGTATTGTCATTGCTGTTGGCTTAGGTATAATTCTGTACTCAGACTATTCAGACATTTCATTATCTTTCCAGGTAAATACTGCAGATCCTCACCTTTCAGAGGAAAACCAAGCAAGTAAAACCTATGAAGCAAAAGCTTATTCATCCCTGAGTCAGAGTTATCTCTATATTGACTGGGCTTCAAACCACAAAACCCTGGAAGTGGGGGATGTAGTAAATATTAATGTATATCCACGAAGTCGCTACATTGATAAAATACACCAGTTCAGCTATTTGGTGAGTAACAGATGTCTCTGCATAAAATATTGAAGTGCAATTTAATATGGATGGTCATGGATGAAGAACCTCAACAATCAAGAAGTATCCTCAGCACAGAATGTGTGCAGCTTAGACAACTGCTTCCTTTCGGATACAATCTGGCAGCTTTATAGGAGGAAAAAATAAGAGTCTCATATTTAAATTTTATATTTATAGTCTATTTTTATAAAATTCTTATCTGACATTGACTGGGATTGAGGACAAGTAGCGTTGGTCTCAAGAGCTATTTCAGAAGGTGAAATGTAGATGAAGGTAAAGAAGTGCAGAGACAGCACTTCTTTTTAGTGGAAGATATAAATTCAAATAATTATTACTTGTGAAAAATGGACTGAATATAAAATTTGACTTTTTTATTCTCCATCATTTTTTTTAAACTACAGATCACATCAAAAGGGAAGACATTGAGCTTTGGAACTCAGGAGAGAACTAAGGATTTGGAATATGAACATCTAACTTTTCAGATAACTCAAGAAATGGTTCCTTCAGCACGTCTCATTGTTTACTACATAGTCATGGGAGAAGGAGCTGCAGAGTTAGTGGCTGATTCAGTTTGGCTGAATGTGGAGCAGAAATGCGGGAATAGCCTTGATGTGAGTAGCAAAACAGGCACTGAAATTTGTGGGTGTGCATTCATTTTATGGTCAGATTTTATCTTGGATTTACACAAGTTCTTTGACACTTAAATTATTACAGTAAGTGTCTGCCATCAGCTGGATTGACTTCAGAACAATGTGCTTTCAAAATTACCAATATTTGTTTTCAATTTATAGATTAAGCTGCAGTCAAACAAAGAGACACTGAAGCCAGCAGAGGTTGTTCAACTCACCATGAGAACCCAGCCCAATTCCTTTGTTGCTTTGTCATCTATTGACAAGGCAATTTATGGAGTCACAGGAAGAAGGAAGAGAGCGCTGGAAAAGGTGAGGTAGCAGCCATGAAAGAAAATTAAGCTGCTCTTTGTTTCATGTTCACATTCAATAACTGATACATGTTGTGCACTCAGCCAGCCTGAAAATGGGCAGAAGAGCAATTCAAGCCACAGTGAAAGTTGTTTGTTTCAATCTACAGTTCAAATTATTAAAAGAAATCGTTTACAACCTCTTGAATTCCAGTAGAAGTAAATTGTGGTTTTAAAGGCAGCTCTGAATTCTCTCATCAGAACTCCACAGACCTGGCCAAAAATGGGTTGCAGTGTTGCAACTCCTTGCTGGAGGAGCCATGGAGACTGTGATTGACTTCTTTATTTCACAAAGAACCTTTCCAGGCTGTGTTCTGAGGACATCCTGGTAGTGTGGCACATGTGCTTCTCCTCAGATCACGCTGCAGCTGGAGAAGAGTGACCTTGGCTGTGGGGCTGGGGGAGGACAGAACAACATCGCCGTGTTCAGGATGGCCGGGCTCACCTTCCTCACTAATGCCAATGCTGATGACTCACAGGAAGCAGGTACATCCCTGTGCTCCAGGCACGGGGCTGTGGATTTTCTGAAATATCCCATTGTCATTCTCAGTTATTATCTTGGAACTCAGGGGGATGCATGTACTGATGGTTTTTGAGGGGGGAGAACTTCTTGTGGAGATATTTAGATAATCTTCTGGAGATCTTACTGTAATCAAAATGAAAATACATTTGTGTGATTAAAACAGCAAACGTAAAAAGTTTCATTCATTTGGAATGTGATTTTGTGGAGTTATTTCTAAGAGGACAATGCTATTACAAGAAAAGTTCATGTTGTGTGTACTTTTTTTGGTTTTTTGGACAGGTGAACCTTGCAATGAACTGTTAAGAACCAAACGGTCTGACTTCAGGGAAAAGATACTCAAAGAAGGTGTTAAAAAACATTTCTATGTAAATCATTATGGAAATACATCCATTTGGAAATAAAAACTTCATCTCAAGGAAGCAAATTGTTTTATTTTTTATTTCAGTGTCCAAATACCGAGATCCAGAAGTCCAGCGGTGCTGCAAGGCTGGAATCAAGGCTTATCCAATCTCTGAGACCTGCAGGGACAGAGCCCAGAGAATTCAGAAGAGCCAAAAGTGTGTTTCTGCCTTCATAGATTGCTGTGAATTTGCCAACAAACTGCGGCTGCAAGAGCCAAATAAGCTCCTGATATTGGCCAGAATGCGTGAGTATGAGAACTCTGGGTGTCCTGCTGCAGCACAACAGGGGACAGAGAGGTGATGGAATCTATTAACCCCTCCCTGGTGCCTGTCAGGGTTATTCCAGACAGGATTTACCAGTCTCCCAAGACTTTGGTTATATATCCATGAAGGGGAGTAGGAGAGCAGTTCTCTGTTGTCTTCAGCTGTCTATTCTATTCACCCACGTTTAGAACAAGCAGAACAGTAATCAGAGAGTATTTAGAGAAAACTTGAATGCTAAATTTGAATCCTTTGCCCAGGCCCAAAGCAGCCAGTGGGTAACACCTCTGGAAGGATCTGTGGGAGTGTCACATTCCTTGTGTTCCATTATCTCCCTAGAATTGCTTGTTAACAAGGTGATCCGTCAGGATATTGGACAGATATTCACATGTGTAAATGAATGAGGTGGGATCAACACAGATTTTCGACTGAGGGTACTTGGACACCTTTTTTCTTATATCAGGATGTTTTTTTCCTTGCTGTATTTATGTCCTTCAGATTATGAGTCTGTCTTGGAACTGGATGAGGCACAAGTTCGTAGCTACTTCCCTGAAAGCTGGTTATGGGAAGTTCATCAGCTTTCTTCAAGGTACTGCTGTTCTCAAATCAACTTTATAGAAAGGAAGTGGTAAAACTGAGATAAGCTGGGTAACCTCAGTTGTACTTGAGATGTGTGCTGAAATGCAGTCTTACCCAAACAAACTGTTCCTACCATGTTCCCTTCCATGCTCCGTGTGCTGCCCAGATTGTTGAGCCACTTTTCCTTTCACTTTGGACCTTACTAACTACCAGCTTCTGTGAAATCAGCTAAAAGCAAGTTTATTCAAATGAAAATCCAGAATTCCTGTTTTCTGGCTCAGAGCTTCCGTGAGGCTCTCTCAGAGCGTTGCTGGTGATGAACTGTGCTGTTCACAGATGGTGATTGGTAATAGATAAATTTAAGAAAGACTTTTATCACAGGTCCAAGACTCTGTCTGTCACCTTGCCTGATTCACTGACCACCTGGGAAGTACAAGGTGTTGGCATTTCAAATAAAGGTGGGTACTGCAACCCAGCTCGTTTGGAGCTAAAGAATCAGGAAGCTTTGCAGACCCTCTCATTGAGTTTGACACTCATGTTCTGAAATGTTCACTTTCTGGTTGATAGGAAAAGAAAACAAAAATATGTATTTTAGGGAAAGTAAATCACACGTTGTGAGGGTCAGTGGCTGGGAAATCAAAGCCTGTCTTGGGTGTGACAGCGGCTCATGGAGAGTAAGAAGAAGAAAAAATATTGAGTAACTCTTCCCTGGACAACTTTACCATGTCCTGCTACCTGTATTGAGATTTTCCAAGAGATTGGTAATCTAAGCAGAGAGTTTCTTTGGTTCTACTCAAAGAACCTGGTATGTCAGCTGGGGTGAGAGGAATGGTGAGAGCAGCTTGGATCAGGAAGCAAAAACCTGGGAACTTTTAAAAACCTTGGACTGTTCAAAGCACACACTGAAAAATCATAAATCATCACTAAAATGTGTCAAGACCTTTTCAAGCTTGTTTATCAGAAGTGTGGACAAGACACTCTGCTTTCATGGTTTTAATTCTCTCAGGTATTTGTGTTGCTGAGCCTTTGGAAATCCAAGTTGTGAAGGATATCTTCTTGAGCATTTATGTTCCTTATTCCGTGGTACGAGGGGAGCAAATCGAGCTCAAAGGATCCGTTTATAACCACAAAGCCTCTGCAATTAAGGTAATTTGTGTTAATGAGTCCTGTGGAATCACTGACATAATAAGCTAAAAAAAATTTTTTTCCTGTGAGTGTCCAATATAAACAGATCCTTGGATGAGATTTCTGCAGTCCTTAAGTCAATATTATGTTCTGCAAACAGAGAAATAGCATTACAGTAACAGAATTCTCAGTACAGGATTTCAGTGGCTTTGATATTTCTCTGGTGTCTGTGTACCTGCCACGGAAATGAAACATTAAAATCTTTCCACCTTTCAGTTCTGTGTTAAAATAGCAGCTGGAAATGGAGTCTGTACCTTTGGAGATTCTGCAAGCGCTGGATCGAGGATGCAGAGCTGTAGATTCAAGAATCTTGATGGTGGTTCTTCCTCAGCAGTTACATTCCGGATACTCCCGCTGGAACTGGGTCTTCACACTGTAAATTTTACTCTGCTGACCCCCAGGAACAGTGAAATTGTAGTTAAAACTTTACGTGTCGTGGTAAGGAAAAAAAAATCTGAATTTTTAAAGCATTTTTGAATGTCAAATTGGGTTCAATTGAGGCAATATAGAAATGTTGCTTTATTTTAATATTTTTGCATGTCCTTGTATTCACTGGGGTGTGTGCAGTGGAAAAATGAATGGCTGAGTATTTGAACCCACTCATTTTTAAACCTTGACTATAAGAACTGAAAGATAATACGTATTTAAAAAATAGATTAGAACTTTGTAAACAATGGAGAATACTCTAAGTTGTTTGGTTTGGGTTTTCATTGATTTTCCTTTCCTAAGATTTAATTTAAATCTTTTGTTAAATTTTCTCAAGAACTGTGTGAACTAGGACAATAAAATTCACATGGAACAGCTGTACAACAGTTAAGTTAAACTCAAAAGAAAAAGAAGGAAAAAATACTGTGGGTTGAACCTGTTCTTTCAGCTGATATATTTGATTAAACAAAAATGTTTTCATTTTCTGTCTCTTTCCTCATAATGATCCCAGCCAGAAGGCGTCAGGAAAGAACACCATGCAGGTTTCACTTTGGATCCACAGGGTGTTTATGGTAAGAGAATTGATGATGTGTCTTTGTGTTATTTTTTTCCTGATCTTGATTCTTGATAATCAAGTTTCTCATGATGTGAAAAACTTGGAGTTTCTCCTTCCTGAGATATTGTAAATATGTCCTTTCCCAAGGATTTCCTGCCTTGGCTTAAGGAAACTTGGATTAATTTCTTGAGGGAATCTTCAGATGTATCTTTTAGTGTGATATGATTGTAAGCTTTCTTCAGCTGTATTAATGAGAACAGAATATGTTCTCATTTAACCAAAGAAACCACAAAGTTTATGTCCAGATCAGACTTTTTTTCTGGTAACCAAAGAGTGATAAAAGGTTTGCACCTGTTCATTTTCAAAGCTTGATGTTGCTTGCCTGTGCATTTGGGAATATTTCTGGTTTTCAAGTCTTGGTTGCTGAATTCTCAGTAACCTTCAATCTGTCTATTATAGCTGAATCATCTGTTGATTTAGATTGTGCAGTATTATATATAAATACATCTTCAATTTCAGGTTCAATCAAGAGACGACAAGAATTTCGATACAAAGTCCCACTAAATCTGGTCCCTAAAACACAAATTGACAGAAGTGTCAGTGTGAAAGGTAAATAGAAAGTGCACTGCATATGCACTTTTCCCTCCTGTTTTGCATTAAATTAATCTGATTTATCCTTTTTTTTTTTTTTTTGAGAGAAGGCTTTGCAAGCCCCCTTTTAGTGTAGAAATTAAAACACTTCCTAAAGAATGCTTGCTCATGGGAGTCAGATTCTGCCCTGCATTCGCTTTCGTGCTCTGTTGTTTAAATCCGTGTTGGGGTTTTTTCCTTCCACAGGACATCTTATGGGTGAAGTGATTGCCACAGTCCTGAGCCCCAGGGGCCTGCAGATGCTGACCAGCCTGCCCAGGGGCAGTGCAGAGGCTGAGCTCATGAGCATTGTCCCAGTGTTTTACGTGTTCCGCTACCTGGAGGAGTCGGATAACTGGCATTTACTGGGCCCTGAGACTCTGAGTTCCAGAACTCAGATGAGGAGGAAGATGAAAGAAGGTAGAAAAATCTGCTGCTTCTCTTGCTTCAGGGTTGTAGAGGTGAATTCTGCTCAGTGAGAAGGGTGATGCATCTGAGGGAGCAAATATAATTCTCCTAACTTTGCTTGTGCCTGATGTGTCCCTTAGGAATTGTGAGCATCTCGTCCTTCAGGAATGCTGACTGCTCCTACAGCATGTGGAAGAATGGGCAAGCTAGCACATGGTGAGTTGAAAAGGGTTTGGGTTGGAAAAGGCTTTATTTCACTTCTTTGCTTTCATATTTTCAGTAAGTTTTCATATTTTCATCACCAGACAAGAGTGTGATGGTAGATTCAAGCAATGCTTACAATCCTGAATAATAGTTTTGATTCCTTGCTTTCACTTGCCAAGCCATTTCTTTGTGTCCATTATTCACATTGTGACAACCACAATGGCTTTGGGATGTAATAAGTTCATACCCTGAAACGTGGGAATTGATCCTGGTTTAGAATTATTTCAGTAATTACTGCCCATTTGTTGAGTTAAATTTAAAATGAATCTTCATCATCCCTTTGAACCGTGGGAGTGTGTAGGATACAAAATCCTAAAGAGTGTAAATTTGTGATTTGTGTGTGGCCTCTGCAGTGTGGGGGCACCTACCAGTCTGAACAAACAGGATCTCTTGGCTTCCCTTGGCAGGTTGACAGCTTTTGCTTTAAGGATTCTTGGACAAGTGAATCAATATATTGATCTTGATCAAATGTCTATTTGTGATTCCCTTCTGTGGCTGATTGACAACTGTCAGATGCCAGATGGGTCATTCAATGAATTCTCAAACTACCAACCAGTGAAACTGCAGGTATGAAAGCCAAACATTTCCTGTGCTAAGGCAGTAAAAGCTAAAGGCACCAGTAGATAATGAGTTTTGCCAGTGCAAGATATTTTAGGCTCTATTTCATCAAAACATCCATTAAAGACAACTTTCCTCTTTATTCTAAATTCGTTTAAAGCCCAGCACAATCTTGCAAACCTTTCTGTTTTCCCACAAAGTCACTGCTTGCCACTTGTTAATATTCAGAAAGAGAATGTTTAGGTTCATTTCCCAATCTAATATTCCTGGCTTGTGAAAAACTTCATATATTTTGGATTCTTTTTTACAAATGAGCTATTACTTTCCAAAGAGTCAATGTGTAATCAGGTTTAACTAAACTGATAGTTTTTACAGGAATTTCTATTTCTTTCCACACCTAAACAGTGAGAAGTTCTATTTATTTAAATGAACTTCAGTTTCTATTTCATTATTTTTATTATTTGATTTTTGTAGGGTACATTACCTCGAGAAGCTAAAGAAAAATCTTTGTATCTCACAGCATTTTCTATTATTGGAATTGACAAATCAGTGAAAATATGTCCTACTCAGGTAAACATTATTTTTATTTCTGCCAGGGGGCATGTTCTTCCCTTCTAATTTCTTCCCTTTTCTTTGTTTAAAAAATGAAGAGTTCTTTTCAGTTTCTCAGATTTATTTGCTTTGTTAGTCTTTCTCTTCCAAATTCAGCAAAAGAACAACATGGAATTTCTGAATTTATTATATGATATTGTAGAAGACATTATATATCTGTATAATCTTGACAGAGAAGGTGTGTTTCTCTAGGCTCAGTTTATTGGGTGTAACCTGCCTGTTGCTTTCATCTTCTTTTCTGTCAGAGTTGGAATTAAATGCTCAGGATGGTATTTTGTGCTCGATCTCAGATGTTTATTAATTCTTACCTACAGTACAGTCTCACAAGCTGTGAGCTCTGCAGCACTTCTAGCTAACAAACTAAAAATGGAGTCATATCTATATCTCTACAAGGCCTTTTAAGGATAACTGTCCAATTGAGAAATGACACCTAAATTGTTTTTACTTTTAACCCAATAACCAACCACCCGTGGTCCCCAATGTGGACTTTTCTATTTAGTTACAAAACACCACCCAAACCCACGAAGAAGGTGAAAAAGAGGGACTTAGCCTACACCCTAAAACCTCCATCTTGCTTTTATATATATTACTATATTCTAAAACCTTAAAGTCTTAGGTTTTCCACCCTGTGATATCACACACTTCTATTCAAACTCCACACCCACAATCCCAGCGCTGTCACTCAATTTTGGAAGCCTCTTCCACAGCCTCAGGTCAAATGCAGTGTTTACTTGGGGGTCAGTGTCTGTCAGCACAGAAAGCCTGGAATTCTCAGTGCCCAGGGTAACAACTCCTGTCCATGTTTGCAGAAAATCCAGGATGCCAGGAACAGGGCAGGGGATTATCTGGCACAGAACATGCAGCTGGCCCAGAGCCCCTTCACCATGGCCATTTCTGCCTACGCCCTGGCCCTGGTGGACCCCAACCACAGCTCAGCACGGGCAGCGTTCTCCTCCCTGAAGAGAGAGGCCTTTGTCACAGGTACTGCTCCATTCCCACTGCTCCTCACCAGCTGTCCTGCTTTGGGGCAAATTTGGGAGGAAAACTCTGAATGGGGTCCCTCTGGGAAGCAAACTGAAACACCCCCCTCCCCCCATTTGGTCTGGGAAAAAAAATCTCCTTAGAGGAAAAAACTGTTTATTTAACAAAGCACCCACAAGCATAAAGAATGAATAATATAAAACCTCTCATTCTGAAGTGAGATAGCAAATTGAGAGAGTCCTTGCTGAGGGTGTAGCTCAGCTCACCCAGTCTCTTATCAGTCCCTCTGGTGCTGGAAAATTCAATCCTGGGCCCCAGTGGGCTGCAGGTGTGACCTCCCAGTGCTCCTCTGGGTTTTCAGTCCAGAACAGGTTTAAGCAGTCCCAAGGAAGAAGGAAAAAAACAACAAAAACCAGTCCATGGAGCTTCTCTGCCTCAGCTAGCTAAAATTAACTAAAAGCAAGGGAGGTCTCTGTCCTGCTGTCTGTGTGTGCTGCAGACAGCACAGTCCAGGAGCAGAATGTGGAGGAGTGAGTGCAGTGCCTGAAAACAAACTCCACACTGCTTCTTTCCCCCCTTTGCTCTCAGAACCAGTCTGAAAGGTACAGAACACAATATCCAACACAAACAGAACAGACAAATGGGGATACAAGCATCATAAAGTCACCCCAGGACACCAGCCCCGTCCCGGATACAAGCATCGCATCACCTCTGTGCTCATCACCTCACAAACAGCAGGTTTTTAGTGTGGGAGAAGAGAGTTTCCATCCCTGTTAGGTGCAGAGTGAGTTCCTGCCCATCTGCTGGCCCTGAGTGGGCAGTGCCTCAGCTGCTGCTGTGCTTGCATCTGAACCCTCTTCTCCTCCTGCAGGTGACCCTCCCATCTACAGGTATTGGAAAGACGCTTTCAAACCACAAGAGCAGCCAACCCCCAGCCCTGTCACTGCACAGATGGTTGAAACCACAGCCTATGCCTTGCTCACTACTTTGCTGAGAGGGGATGAAAACTATGCCAAGCCCATCATCAAATGGCTCTCAGAAGAACAGAGACACGGGGGAGGATTTTATTCAACTCAGGTGTGCTTTTACATATTTTGTCCTCATTCTTCAAGTAAATCTGAAAAATCTGAAACTTTTTTTGCCATCCCTGGAAATTCAAGGCCAGGGAGGATGGAGCTGAGCAACCTGGGACAGTGGAAAGTGTCCCTGGAGTGAGAGGGGCTTGAAGATCCCTTCCCATTGGAGTCCTATAAACTTAGAATTTGGGGGTTTTTTTCACTCTGACCTTGGCAGAGAAAACAAAAAAAAAGCCAAAACTTTTACACCTTCCAACCCAAACCATTCCATGATTCTGTGATACCAACATTTTAAGAGGATAATATAATTAAATGACCACACTGCCAACATCAGAGTCCTGTATATGGGATTAGTTTCAAGCGACTCCATAGCCATGATATTCATGATCTCTGGGAAATCTGACTTCTCTTCATTAATATCAGCTGAAATTTTATAAATAGAATCTCTGCAGTTAATTCTTTATCATTGAATTCTGACAGGACACTATTAATGCCCTTGAGGCCTTGACTGAATATTCCCTGCTTGTCAAAAGGCTGAATTTGGACATGGATGTTAAAGTAGCCTACAAAAATGGTGGACCCCTAAACTTATTTAAACTGAGAGAAGACAACTTTGTGGGAAGAACTGTGACAGTGAGTGAATAATTATTGCTTTAAAAGGGGAAAATAAGGGATTCTTAGCATCTTTGTAAATTATTATTTAAGCTTTGAAATAGCAACTAAAATAGCTATTTTTTCTTGTAACAAGCTGGTAATAATTTGGTATAGGAAATATTTAAGGACTTTGTTGTATTTAATATATATGAATATTTATTTAAATACAGTATTTCTGCAGAATCTGTTACATATTTGAAATGTAAGCAAGACAAGCAGATCAGCTGACCTGAATTGTTGTTAATTGTTGCTAATCTTTATTATTAATGTGTAATTTCTCGTTTCTCACCAATTCTTTAGGCATCTTTGCAGGATGATCTATATGTAAGCACTGGCAGTAGCACTGGCATAGCCACAGTAAATGTAAGTGTGCAACCAGGTTTTTAAATGGAATTTCTCTTTTCTTAATATAGTGTGGTTTTGATCAAGAATTCCTCAATTCTTTCTGTGCTGGTAATTTATTGGCTCTGCTTTGCTGGTATTTTTATATTACCAATAAACCAGACTTGTTTATATTCTTCCCAGTGTGAGTTTTTACAGGTTTATGCCAGTTTTGAACATTGTTTAGTGCTGCTTCTGTTCTGTCTGATTTGTTTGTTTGTGTGCAGGTGAGGACAGTGTATAACACCATTGGTACTTCTGAAGAGTCCTGTAACTTTGAACTGAAGATTGAGCCAAAGAGAGATGATGGTAAAGGGTTAATATAATTTTAAATGTTGCTACTCAGATCAGTGCAAGGGTGGGAGGGGAAAAAATCCTGGGGTTTTAATGAGTGTTTCCTATTAAAAAGGAAATAAATTCTGCCACTTTCTAAATGCAAAACTGGAAAAGAAATTGCTAAAAGCATTTTAGGCCTGTTTGAAACGGCTGCCTTTTTGTGAATAGAATTAATATTTAATTTATTTTTGTTGGGTTCATTTTTAGTCATTTATGGAAGAGTTTTTACAGATGGGGAACTGAGAAGAAAGAAATATGATGAAGAGTGGGAGGGGTTACAGTGAGTTCTACAAAGTACTGAGAGTTCTAGTCCAGTTACAACAGGGGACAGAACCAAATTCTGAGTTTAAATAATACAAACACACAATAAACTACATTCAACCTTAAAGCTGAATTATCAAAGAGGCAAATAATGTTATTTGTTTGTGGCTAGATCATGAATTCTTATAAAAATAACCACCAAAACAATGTAAAGAATTACCTTTGTGAGAGTTTTGGGCTGCTGCTTCAGGGGAGTTGTGAAATTCTTTGGCTCTGCTTGGCACGAACAGGTCGTGTAAGAGAAGATGGGGAACCCTTGGGGCGCCTGGAGGCTTGTGCAAAGTGAGTGCAGCTGATTTATTCTGATTATTGATAATTCCACCAGCTCTCCTGATCTTTCCTTTCTGTTCCTTCACTGTTATGTCCATGGGTAAACAGAATTAGAGCCAAAGATCTCTGTGGGAAGGAGTCTTCAAGTTATATTTGGGTTCTCCTGGAACATCAGCATTAAAATCTTCATGTGTGATACTGGCATAAATCTGAATTGATTCATCTGCAATATTTTGCTTCATTACGAGTTTACTGAGGCCTCAATGCTGGCAGGATTTTCCTCAGGTTTTCCTGGGATCACATTCAAATAGGTCTCTTTCATTTCAGTTCTAATTAACTAATATTGGCTTTAATCTAATTCAGGTACAGGCCCAGTGCCAGGGAGCCCCGGTCAGGGTCTGCTCATGCTGTGATGGACATAGGGCTGGTCAGTGGAGTGGAGGCCAATCCAGAGGATTTATCCACTGCAAGTATTCAAGAATGGATTTCCTCTTGCTGGCTCTACATGACAGAGCTGTGATATTTATTGTTCTTCATCCTTTTCTGTGCCCTGCAGCTTGCAAGTGGAGTTGATCAGCTGATAGCAGATTATGAGATAAAAGATGGGCACGTTCTCCTGCAGATAGACTCTGTATGTTACCCCTTTCCTGACTGTAAGCACTGCTTCTACTCTTTGGGATCATTTTGCCTCCTTTAGAGCTCCTTAATTCATGTGTCTCTCCAACAGGTGCCAGCTCACAAGTTCCTGTGTGTCGGCTTCAGGATCAGTGAGCTTTTCCAGGTTGGGATGCTGAACCCTGCCACCTTCACTGTGTATGAGTATCATGCTCCAGGTACGTGTTCCAGCTCTTCACATCCTTGTTTGTCTTTTAGCTCTGTATTCCTCCCAAAGAATTACATTTTTCCATCTTGAACAGATTTTTTACTCCATTTTATTTGAAGCTCAGGTGAATTTTGACTCGCCAAATTTCAGTGTTGACATCTCAGACTTTGATTTTCTGCATGTATTTGTTATTTCTTTCTGGATCTTCTAGATAAAAGATGCACCATCCTTTATAACCCCTATGGAAATGAAAAACTCGTGAGATTGTGCGAAGGAGATGAGTGCAAATGCATGGAAGGTGAGCTTTATTTTAAGATTTTTTTTTCATTTTACTTGCTGGGAAAATGCAGTGTAGTGCTTTGAACAAAACCACACTGAACAGAAGGAAGAAGTCCTCATAAGAACGCAGCTCTTCCCCCTCCAATTTTATATTAAAAAAGAAATTTAAAGATGTGTACAGTGTGATCATGGAAGTCTGAGTGGATTAAGTCCAGTGTTTGAGGGTGTTATTTTGTATTTTAAATATTCTCTCTTCCAGCATGTAGTCCCATAAGCAACACTTATGGTGTTGTTCAGTTAATTATCCCAATCAGGATGATGGAAATCTGTGTTTTCTTTGAGGCCTCGTGCTGACATTCTCTTACCTCTGCCTTTCCCTTTGTCCTCATAGCTGAGTGTGGTAAACTCCAGGAGAGACTCGATGGGTCAATAACTGCTGAGAGCAGGAGAGAGGCTGCCTGCCACAGGGACACTGCTTATGGTAATGGGGGTTCACTGCCCCTTTCCCTGCCCTGAAATAGTTGGGTTTTATCTTCTTTTCTTCCCGTTAGCCAGGATTAATACATGGGAGTCGCAGTTTCATGTTCAGACTCAGTTTTTATTAATTCTTATCTACGTCACGGTCTCACGAGTTGTGAGCTTTTACAAGGTAGAAATTGGAGGTGTCTCTAAGTCTTTCCAAACTTATTTAAGTGCTAATCACCCAATAACAAGGTGACACCTCTACTATTTATGCTTTTAACCCAATAATTGACCACCCAAGGCCCACAATGAAGGCCTTTTTCACCCGATTAGTAAAAACCACCTGACACCAAAAAGAAGGTGAAGAAGAAGGACTTAGACAATGCCCAAAATCCTCCATGTTGCCCCATATATATTGCTATATACTAAACCCCTAAATTCTAAATTTTTCACCCTGTGAGATCACACAACACTGTTCAAACTCCACACTCACAACCCCAGTGCCATCACTCAATTTCAAGAGCCTGTTCCACAGCCTCAGGTCAAACCCTTGCTTGAGGGTCAGCACTTTTTAACACAAAAAAGCCTGAAATTTTCAGCCTCCAGGGTTCCAACATGAAATGTTTGTTTTCTCTGTCTGCTGCAAAGCATTTTGTTCAAATGAGAGCTGTAGTGATTAGAAATTCAATGTGGTTGCCAGTGGCATAGAGTAATGTAGAGAAAAGTGAGTTTTACCCACAGCTTCCCTCAAATTAGGTGTGGGTAGGACTTCCCAGTGCTTCCTGCCTCTATAACCATTGTATTCCCAGAAATCAGTGTTGTAAAAGCACACAAAATTCTCCTTCTGAGCATCTCTGAGACATTCAGGATGCATGGCAAGGGATAACCACGTTCTGCTTTGTGTCGTTGTGCAGTTTATAAAGTGACCATCCTGTCTCGCAGTGAGGAAGGGTTTTTTGTGAAGTATTCTGCACGTCTTCTGGACCTCTACAAAAGGGGTGAGTGTCCTGTTCCATGTTTCTGTTCCTGGAGAAAGGAGTTGGAATGTTCTTGGGCACTCACCTGTAGCTCATAGGGCCTGTGGAACTGAAGCTGATGTTCACTCCTTTTTCCTCTGAGTTCAGGCATCTCATATTTCCTTAAAATTGCCATAATATAAAATTATTTAAAGTGCACAAGGCTTATTTGCCATTCAGATTTAATTGAAAAAACCTTTAATGTTTATATCATCAAATCAATGTTTTATATCATCAAATTTTCCTGTTACAGAACAGTGGCAAGGAGATCCCCTGGCTGTGCAGTACTGTAGAACATTTTGGTATTTTCTATATGAATTCCTGGAAATTTTTTTTCTGTGTAATTGTCCAATTCTTGATTTTTATTTTTTTTTCTCTTTTCAGGGCAGGCTTTTGCTCAAAAAAATAATGAAATAACCTTTGTTAAGAAGAAGACCTGCACAGATGTTGATTTGAGCCCAGGAGAGCAGTATTTGATCATGGGAAAAGAAGCCTTAAAGATAAGCATTGGTTACAGCTTCAAGTAAGTCATTTACCACCAGGGTAAGCTGAGATTTAATCTTAGTGTTTGTATGTAATAATTCTTGTGAGGTACAGAGTTGATTTAATTTTGAAAGTATTCAACCAGCAGTCACACAATGTGTTATCAGATGTTCACACTGAGGGCAGCATTATGAGCACAGAGCAATCACTTCCATTTTGTGATTTTTTCTTTTCTGTTTGACATTTTCCTTCCCAAATCTTAGCAGCAAATGCTCATTTTCTGTTATCTTCTTAGATTCCAGTACCCTTTGGACTCCAGCACTTGGATTGAGTGGTGGCCTTCAAATACAGCCTGCACATCCTGTCAGGAGTTTCTGAACACAATGGATGACTTTGCTGAAGATCTCCTCATCAGTGGCTGTTAATTGGACAAATCCAGATCAGACCCCATTGAAAAGAGGAAAAATCCTCACCTTTACTAATTCCTTTTAAGCTGAACACTCATTAATAGTTATTGTGAAAAATTATCTTGGCGTGTATTTTATAGCAATGTAATTGCAGCAGAATCATGTTCAAATATGATTTTAAGCTTGGAGGAGAGAATAACACAGAATGATGCAAAGACATTTGAGGTCAAAAGAAGTGGATTGACTGTAAAAACAAAGATGAAAAGCACTGTCTTGTCATTAAACCCAAGTCTTATCAGAACACAAATACATGCAGCCACTTTGTAAGCTCTCTGTGAAAGAAACTTCATTCCTTAGCTTTTCCTTTTGTACTCTTTTTATAAACTCCTGCGTTTCTATTCCTGACAGTAACTGATGCTGGTTTTATGCTGTGCTTTCTTGTATTAAAAAAAAAAAAAAAGAAGAAACCCAAAGAAAATTCTTCAATCATATGTGTGCCTTTCATTATTTGTGTTTTAAGACTCAGTCAACTGAATCAACACCTCCTGTAACTTAGGAATAAAACAAATGTTTCTTTGCATTTGATGCCCGAATTTGACAGTTAAAAATCTTGCCTTGCCTCCAGGAAAGTGGCAGATGAAAGGCCAGTTTTCCTGCTCCCAGCTCCTGGCACAAATCACCTTGGTTCCCAGTAAAACTGAGAAGAGAGTTTGATACAAAGTACAGTTGCACACATTTTTATTTGTATTGAAGGGTTGCCCAAAAGCAGCACGTCCAAGAACTTTAAAATTACTGTTTTCCCTCTCTCTTAGGAGTATCTCCATCCAGAACATTTAAGATGTGGAAAGAAGAGAGTCAGAGATGATGCAATTTTTAATTTTGGCTCTGTGAGTATTTGACTTTTTTTTTTTTAATCCTCCAAACTTTCTAAGAAGCACAAGAAGCTCATGCTGTGCCCAGTAATAACTGGATATAAATTCAAACTGCAGGGAGAAATGCATGGAAATGCTCAGTGGGGCTGTCTAGACAGGCCACCTCAAAATATTTCTGCTTCTGAGCTGGTGACTGTGTATTGTGAGACATAATTATCTGTTTAAATGACAAGGAGCATGATTTGTTTTCACAGGTGACTTGTGACATTTAAGGTCTATTGATTTTTATTGATATTGGTATTTTTGTGAGCCAGACTGCAAAAAAGGCTCCTGAAGACCAGTTATTTAAAAATAACACATAAAAATGCTGCTCTTAAATATCAAATTGCAGTCACTGGTTTTAAAAAAAAAAATCTTTAATCTTACTTGTTATCTCTGTTTCCATTCAGAATTAACTAGCCAGTATATCACTGAGATCAGTAAAACACTCCAGATACATGTATTTAAATGGGAACATTCGTACAGATGTTTAGGATCTGTGTAGGATGGAGGTGTGTCAGGAGGATTTACCTTCCCCACAAGGCATGGCTTGACTTCCACAGCAGAACCACTGGGGGGGAAAGGTGTATCTGTGTCTTCATCTGCTTCCACCTGTAAATTATCTTGGCGGATTTCCACAGGGCCTCGTTTGTAGGACAAGAGGAGATGGAAATGACACGGGAGTGATTTTAGAGCTCAGTGCCACCTTAGTGCCTCTTGGTCAGAGAGTCCTGAGGCACTGAGCAGCCCCCAGGATTAATGCCAGCAAACATGGAAATTCTTGGAATAATCATTGCCTAGGTGACTCATCTGTATTATGAAATGGAAATTATTTCAAAGCACATTCTGTCCTTCCAAGCTTGCCGTGGATTCTGGACACCAGAGCGGTGCTTTTCTCTCTGAACTGTACACAGTGTTTTTCTGTTCCTTGCTTGTTTATGTCTGTGATGTGCAAGGCTCCAAATGTTCCAGCCTTTGAATCCCCAGCCAACAGCTGTAGTGCTTCCAGAAAAACTTGCATTTCCCTGCCCCACTCCTGCAGAGTTCCCAAAGGCCAGGCACTGTGAGGTGACTGCTCCAGCCCACTTTTATCCCCACTTTTCCAAGTTTGTCCCCACTTTTCCAAGAAAATGGATGGCTGACCTTGCCTGCACAGATAATCTCTGAAAGCAGGACTCTCCAAGGGCAATTAAATAAGGTTGGGCATTATACTTCTATTCCTTTTTCTTATATTTCCCTTTGAATAAGAAAACTCAGCAGATGCCATTCAAATGTGATTCTCCCTGGATGCTCTTGGCAGACTTGAGTTGGTTGAATTCCAGAGATTATAACAAGTCTAAGGGTTAATACTGTGTTATCCTTTAGCTCTTTTAAAAATACCTATTTCTGTACATTCCCATTTGTAATTTACTGGTTTTTAGACAGCTAAGCATCACAAAATGATCTAATTCCTCTTTTCATTGCAACCAGAAATTAATCTCAATGACCCAAGCTGGTGAGTGACTTGAATAGCCCAAATTCCAGCCTGTTGTGCACAGTGACACGTGAAACTCGCACTTTGCTCTGGGCTGAAAGCTGCTGGGCTGTGCCAGAGAGCTGTGACTAATTGAGGGAGAGAGCCAAAGGGTGCCTTTCTCTGGCCATTGTTCCCCCAGCAAGGAAAGAGTGATTTTGTGTGTAGAATCTTTCAGGACACGCCACAAACCCTGGGTAGTCTCACCCTGGCAAGTGCTCTGTCAGAAATGGTGTGGAATTAGGAATACCTGACAGTTTTAGGAGAGGAATGGTAAATCCCTACTGCAGGTTAATATTAATATTACTTCTGAATTCCTCCACAGTGGCTGTCATAATTCCCTCTTGGCTGGCCCCAAGGCATATATTAAATACTAGGTGGAAGAGAATCTAGGAGGGTCCAAGTTACCAAGTCCAAGTTACCACATCATTTGCATTTTGTTATGATGCTCCACTTCTCACCTGAAATTATTTGGAATGGGAGAAATATTCACTTCATCACAGTGAGTTTGTGCAGTGCATCTGGGCAATGCAAGGCCAGAATATCACCCCAAAATTCTTTTCTGTATTTGCACCCCAAAATTCTTTTCTATATTTGCACAGCAGTGTGGATGTTCAGTGTAGGGACAGTCTCTCTTCTGAGTAAACAGGTGGAGCAATACAAAAGTCTTGAATAAAATCCTCAGTAAGATTCCTTTCAAGCTCAAAACTCTTTTACTAAACAATCTCAAACACCCATTTCCACAGAGAAGAAGTTGTGGAATCAGCTGGCAGGGGTCTGTGGATCCATTTAGAGAAGGGGTGTCGACAGATGAGTGAACACACAGTAAGGAAATATTTTTTTTTTCTTTTAAGTGAAGATTATTTTGTAATTTAAAAAAAAAAATCACTTGTCTGGGATCTGCCAGTTTGGTGTCCATCCGTGGTGGGTTGTTTCATTTCACTCTACCTAGAGAGGCCTATTTTCAGTCTGTGTAAATGGCAATGTTGAGACATGTCTCCCAGCAAAATGTGTTCTTAATCTCCTGCTGAATTCTCACATCAGAACACACAGACATTCAGCATGGCTGTCAGTTGTTTTCCAGTAAAACACCCACCTTATAGGAGTTACATATGCTTTCAATTTTTTAGGATATTTAATAATGTTTTCATCTCTTATTAGGAGAAATATTCGGGTTTGGCTCTTTCCTTCTCCTGGGAACCAAGAGTTTGGTTTTGCCAGTTTCTGGAATTCCAGTCCTTGTGTTAAATTTTGCTTTTCAAGTTCTGAATGAACTTGGAATTTGGATACATGTTTAAGCAGCAACTGATTTCCTGGAAAATACTAAACTGGATTAAGCACCACAACTCTCATAAAAAGAACATTCAAGTGCAGAAAACAATAGCAGAGAAATCCTGAGTAAAGCTTGCTCTATTCAACCCTTTCTTTTCTATCCCAGGAAATATTTGTTACACACAGGGGGTTATTTATAAAATGGCTATATTTACCCACGTTCAGAGCTAGAAGTCACGAAATGCAGATTATTCCTAAGGTGCTGTGCCTCAGACTAGAGTTCCTTTGTTTATTTGCTACTTGACAGCTAAAAGGGGCAATTTCTTTTACAAGAAGTAAACAAAAAGTTATATTTGAGGCACTTTAAATCAGCTGAGATATTAAACTCCCAAAATTGGGATTTACAGTGGAAAATCTATTTTCTCTTAAGGGCAGCAGCCCCACTGGTGCCAGTTTAAAGGACTCCAGAGCACACAGAAGTTCAGAGCTGGGTTTAGTGCTCTGAGGCTGGTTCCAAGGAGCTCTGATATGGTCTTGAATTGTCTAATTTGGCTTTACAAGAGGAGCCCCAGCAGCACATTCTTTCCACTGGCAGTTCTGTGCTCCCTGCAGTTTGTACCATGAGGAGCACATCCTCAGCTAAAACAAATCAGTGTCACTGAAATTATTTGGGGGGAGCCACACTTGATGTCTACATCTGCAGATAGGGGATTTCTTCAATTGCAGCACAAAAAACCCCAACCCAACAAAAAAAAACCCACCCAAAAAACCAATGGGAAAATTGCTTTCCAAAGAGGAAACATGTCAGGAACACCTCACTCATCCCCACTGAAGGAGATGCTCATTGCCCTGTGCCAGTTTATCCCTGCTGAAAGGTGATTTGAAATATTTAGACATAAACTGAGGTGTTGGTGACAGGCTGGGCCTGAATGGCAGCTGTGACTGAAGTCATTCCTTTACTGCATGGCTGAGCTCTCTGTCTCTGCCAGGCTCTGATTAGCCAGGTTTCTTTCATTATTTATAAAAAGCAGCATGCCATAAAAATGTCATTTTCACTGCCTAAATCATAAAAATTTCCATTAAAACCTTCTGCTCTAAGGTCCTAGAGAATATTCATCCCTGGGCTCTGACAGGGAGGTAGAAATGGGTATTCATTTCCTGCAGTAGTGGATTCCAACAGTTTGGAGTCACCAATCTATGGAATATTAAAGGGTGGGCTTTTTTATAAGCTCCTGTTTTGGTCAGGAATCTCGAAAACAAGGTAGGATCAAAAGCTTCCTGTGGGATCATGAGTGGTCAAATTAATCTGGGACATAATTTAGCAGGATTTCATGGATTTATACCAGAAATTGGGGGGGGGGGGGGGGGGGGTGCAA
>VWZU01017030.1:5377-17663 GCA_013397095.1 Sterrhoptilus dennistouni | reverse complement strand
AAAAAAAAAAAAAGGAAAATAAGGGCTGTGGTGCTGTGGTTGGCTGGGCTTATTTTCAGTAAATTCATATCGTGTCAAATAGATTATTTTTGAGTGCTAAGAAATAAATGATTTAATAATTTTTTAGATTTCTACTACACTAAAATTAACTTGCCAGGTCATAGGGACTCATGCAATAGAGTAAATTTTCAAAAAAATTAAAGATTTAGCAAGGTGTGGATTTCTACCATCCTACTCCTATTCCTGTTCCTATTCCTATTCCAAGGATGCATTCAAAAATACTTTCTCACCAAAGTTTTTACCTCACTTTGTTTTCTTTGCAGGCTTTTGGTGATGCTGCCATCAATAAAGAGATTTCTGAACTCAGAGTCCACTGTGTGACCCTGGGGTGCAGCTGGTCTGGTATCATGAAAGATTTTGAGGTATATTTAAAGAGAGTTTATTCAGATTGGTAAGGGCTGGGGACAGAGAGGGAACGAAACCAGGATATCAGCAGACACCAATTAATGCAATTAATTAGAATCAGTGTCAATATTGTGATTTATACCAACGTTTTTGCCTAAAAATGTGCCATTAACCTATGGAAGGTTCCATAGATTGGGACTGGATGATCTTTAAGGTCCCTTCCAACCCAAATCATTCTGTGCTTCTGTGATTAACTTTAGTAGGGCTTTGGCCAAATCCAGAACATTCTGAATGAAAATTCACATTGCACAAATCTACATCAACTTGGTATTTTTTCCGGTGGTTTTCTTATTATCTAAATGCAAGGTTGTGACAGGGCAGAGTCCCTCACTCTCCAGGACACTGGAATGTTCAGGCAATGTCCTTGGCATGTTTTACAGGGGAAATAATTCCCCCCATGTCAGCCTATTGATTGTGTTTATCATTCTTTTCAGACTGATCTGAGATGCCTCAGTTAAAACATTTAAATGGCAAGATTTGTGAATCTGCCATGCAGATTTGAGTAATGGATACAAGGGAGAAATCTGGGACCAGGATCATGTTGTTTTGAACAAAAGCCCCAAGAGAGGCTGTAAAGGGAGACCTCATGTTTTAATTTACCAAAAGTTGTTTGGTTTTGGTTTTGAGATTTTTAAAAAATTAATAATTAACAACAACAACAACAACAAAAAAACCTCCTCAGTAAAGCTGGTGAATTTTTCACCAGTAATCTCAGTAACTTTGTGCAGGGGGACTTTACCCAAGCCTAGAAGAAATGCAGAGCCCTGGGCTGCCAGAACAGAGACTGTTCATAGATTAATGTGAATCAGCACTTTACATGTTGCTTTATAACTTTTTTACTCCCAGGAGCATCAGAGTTTATGTGAATATGCTTTGATCCCTTGTCACACTGGCTGTGGGCACATGGTGATGAGAAGGAAGTTGGCAGATCACTTGGAAAATGGATGTGTCAATAATGTGACAGTGTGTCAGCAGTGCCAGTGCAGCCTGCCCAGCTCTGAATACCAGGTAAGAACATTTCTCTCTCAAATAAAAGCTTTATTTTGATGGTTTCAACTATCTGGGATGCCATTTTTCCGTCCTGATTTCGTTGCACTTGGGGAATATTTAATTTCCCCGAATTGCATCATTTTTCCACACAAGTGTTGGAGGGAAAAATGGATGTGATGACCTGCTGGTAATGTGACAGAGCACCCATGGGCTCCCCTGGGCAGCCCAGGTTTCAGCTCCTGGCTCAAAATATGTCCCTATGTGAGGTGAGAGAAAACCAGGAAAACACAGACAGTGGAAAGGAAGGGATCCTGAAAGTGGCTGAAGTTTATTTAAACTAAAACTACTCACAAATGTGCATGGCAGGATTCTGTCAGATATTATTTCTATTAGGTATAAATGTATAAATCTCCAAATTATCAGCTGTGTCTATAGAGCAGGAAAATCTCACTCTGAATCTGCCACAAATATCTCAGTGCCCATTCAAACATCTTTGCTTTATTTTTTTTTTGTATTATTGCTCAAAACAATTAATATTATTCCCTCCAAGTGATTTCAAGTGAATACTTGCCAGCCTTGTAGTGTGATTAAAGGTGAGTGAAGACCCAAATGACAGCAGGGCTGTGGATATTTCAGAGATGTAAATAGTTCTGTGTGTCCAAAGTGTCACAAATCGCTGCCTTTCCTAATCCTCAGCTGAGAGATTTATAAGGGATTACTGGGGTAATCCTGGGGTAAGAATCTAAAATGTTAAATTCTGCTCCTTGGGGAAGGTTTTGCTTGAGCTCTTCACCCTTCACTCACCTGCAGAGAGAGCAGAGCCTGGGCCCAGGCTAAACCCAGGGTTTCCCCAGACTGTCAATACCAGAAGGTGGCAACACTCAATAAAATCCCTCTCAGTTTTCTGTCACTGCAGCCTGGAGGGGAAACCCTGAGCTGGGATTGTTCCTCCTCACCCCGGGGGTCTCTGCACAGCAGCTCCAGCAGCTCCAGAGCTGTTTTCCTCCCACTCGCTCCTCTCACAGCCACCACCTAATTCGTGTTTTGGTCAGGAAACCTTGGCAACAGAGCAGGGGGTTTGGCCTTGAGGTGTGGCTTGTCCTCTGCCTCCTTTAGTCTGTGTAGAATTCTGGTTAAATTATGATAAATCTGCACCGAGGTCAGAATTTTGGTAATTTGTGGGTATTCCACGTGTGCACAGCCCTCTGGGAGAAAAATGTAAATTTTAGGTGCTGCTCTCTCTCTCTCTCTCCACCTTGTTCATTCAGTTTTAGGTCTTTTTGATCTTCTTGTGTTTTTCTATTTTTAAATAAACTTCTCTCCTCTGAAGGAGAGTCCCTCTCCCCCCTCAAGGCATTGGTAATCTGGAGGAGTAAAAGAGCAGAAATGAATAAGATCACGGGCAAGATAAAAAGTGTTAAAAAATGAGTTAGAGAGTGAGAAAACCCCGTGGCTGCATTTCTGAGAATCGAAAGGGAAACCTCAGAGCTGGTATGCAAAGGAGTTTGTGGATATTAAATCCACCCCCTCTGCAGAGTGTGCAGGGAAAACTGACAGTTGCTGTGTTAAATACAGAATTTACAGAACCAGTGGCAGGGGCATCACTTCACCCTTCCTGCAGGCAGAAGTGGCAGGAAGCCTCCTGTGAGGGGTGATGGATTTTGTGTCAGCACATCACGCTGGAGAATTTGGATTCCAGCTGCCAAAATGTTCATAAGCAGGATGCAAGAAGGGTCTGCACGTTGAGCAAAGTGTGTGGAGACAATGCAAGAAGAGTTTATATTTGAATTATATCTGAATTTGAATTTATATTGGAGTTTCCTGTGCTGTAACCTGTTTATGTTCATATATATATATCTGTATATATTTGAATTTCCTGTTCTGCTGGTCATTGTTGTTTCCTGTTCTGTAACCCCCTGCTTGTCACTGCAGGTATGTGAGTGCACATTTTTGTGTGTGTGCACATTGCTTTGGTCTGAACCTGGCAACACCTGCACATTGTATACAGTCCTGTATCCAATATCCCAGGGTGACCCTTAATTTAACAATTAAATAAGGTACTGATTTTTTTCCTTTTTGTTTTAATGACAGGAGCATTTGTGTGAAGGCAGTTTATGTAAGGAACAAAAACCTGTGCAAACAGAGACAGCATCAAAGGAAAAGGTGGGTGAAAGATGAGTGCAATGCAGCTTTATTTCAATTAATAAAACTATCACTTGTTCATTTAGATTAAACCAACACCTGAGAACATTTTCAGATCCAGCAGTTGTGTCTGGCTGCTCTTTACACCCCAGCAAAGCCCTGCTGGCTGCCCTCTCTTCCCTGCTCCCACAATTACCTTCACTAAATTATCTTCTCAATTAACCTTGTAAATGGGCAAGTATTTATCTCCTCTCATACCTTGAGTGAGAGCCACATGTCCAGCAGTTCATTTACAGCATCTTCTCTGTGAGAAATTGTTACCAGGGGATCCCTGTGGTTCATTCAGTTGTGCTCTGTCACTATGGGGTCTGTGGGATGGACACCTCAGTGCCAGGCTGTGTGCAGGAAACTTGCTATTAACCACATTCTTAATTGATTTACCATCAATTTTCCAAGCTGGTTGGGCACTGGAAGCAGTGGAATTACCTGGACTTGAATGAATCTGATTTACAGCTGCTGGGTTTGTGGCTTAGGTGTTTGTAGGGAAATAAAAGAATTCCCTTTGATTGGTTTTGATTATTTCCTCTGCTTTTTTTTTTCTTCTTTCAGCAGAGCCACTCTCCATCCTCAGCCAACAAGGATGGGTGTTGTTTCTCTGAAGTTGGCTGTGCATTTAGGGTGAGTGAAACAGGTCCCCTCAGGAATGTTCCACCCCAGTTTGGACAGTCCCTTCAGGGAAGTGTCTCTCAAAACAAAATCAGACAAGCAACATAATGGAAAACCTGCAAGGTTTTTGATGCCAGGTGATGGAGCTGCACCTGCACCTTGCAGTTTCTCCATCCCCCAAGGGGCTGAAGGATTGCAGGGTTTGGCCCCAGGCCTGTTGTGGTGGGTGCATTGACAGCTCTGTCTCTTGCAGGGAAGCAAAGAGAAGATAAAGGAACATGAAAAATCAGCCGTGGGGGCCCACATGCTGCTGCTGCTGCAGCACATGAGGCAGCTGCAGGGAACCCTGTGCTCTGCTGCCAGAGCTGCCCACAGCCTCACCCCACAGCCACAGCTGAACCTGAGGAGTGCAGGGAAAAGCATCTCTGAGCTGCAGGTGCCCCCAGCAGGGCTGGAATTCAGCAGGGATCCAGAAATGGATTGTTTCCCTGGATCTTCTGTCCCGGGAGATGAGTCTGTCCTGCAGCAGCTGGTGAGGGAGAAGGTGATTTCTGAGCTGGAAAATAAGCTGCATGTGTTTGAGAACATCGTGGCAGTGCTCAATAAGGAGGTGGAGAGCTCTAATCTGGAAATCCTGGCCTTCAGGAGACAGAGTGAACTGGACCAGAACATCATACGGGGCCTGGAACTGAAGGTAAAAAACTACAGCAGGGATTGTCTGGGTGCTTGTTCTACAGACAAAAAAACACTGGCACACATCAGGGAGAGCTGGGGTGGGGATCACAGCAGGAGTCTGAGCTCTGTAGGGTTCACTTCTGGACACATATTCAGGATCCTTTTGTTGTTTGATACATTTTCAGACATGGATCTCTAAATATTTGTTCTCTAAACCCACGTTTAGGCAGCGAGATATTCCTGAGAGCTTTGAGTGTCAGAGTTTGCCGTGATCAGGCTGTGAGCAAGCAGAAGAGCTGCTCGATTGCCTGATCCTCTCACAGCTTTTTGCCTGGAGGCCCAAACAACATCTCTCTGTGTGTGTTTTGACATATTGCTGTCACTTAGAAAGGCATCAAAGCAGATCTTCCAGAACATGAGGACTCCAGAAGGATTCAGCCACCCCTGCAGCACAGGCTGGAGCTGGGGGAGGTGGCTGAGGACTGTTTTTATTCCTAGATTGCAGAGCTGCACCGGTGCCTGACGCAGAAGGACGCGGGGCTGAGCAGCCTGCACAAGAGCCTGCTCTTCTCTGAGCAAGCCTCCTACGATGGGATCTTCCTCTGGAAAATCACAGAGGTTGGCAGGAAGCTCCAGGACTCTGTCACTGGCAGGACAGTCAGTCTGTACTCCCCAGGTAAAGCACAGGACGGAGATGTGTGTTCACAAACCCCAAACCCCTCAGAATCCCCCACCCCGTTTCTCCAGGACTCTGCTTGTGCCAGCAGGAGCATCTTTAAAACAGCTTCTTAAACCAAGATGCTGTTTATGCAGAGATCCAGGGCACTGGGATGTGCTTTTCCAGAGGGCTGGGCTCTAGTTTGGGCTCCCATCCTGCCCTTTGCCTTCCATCACAGTGTGTCCATCCCTCCCAGCCCTCAGCCCTGTGGGCACCGCGGGGCTCTGGCTGCAGCTCTTCCCCCTGTGGGAGGTAATTGGATTAGGTAAAATACACTTTGGATTAGGTAAAATACACTTGTGTACCTAATAACAGGTAATTTTCACCAAGGTTTGAGGCACCGAAAGGGTTCCAACCACTGGGTTTTCATTGCTTGTAATCTCCAGGAGGTGCTCATTTGTCTGTTCTCCTTTCTGTGAGAGCAAACCACGTCACACGTTACCTTTTTCTACACACTTTATGCCTTTTTTTCCCCCCCAAAAAATGCCTTTACTGATGAAGAGTTCTGATTTTCAGCTTTCTACACTGCAAAATACGGCTACAAGGTGTGTCTGAGGGTGTACCTGAACGGGGATGGGACAGGGAAAGGGACCCACCTGTCCCTGTTCTTCGTTGTCATGAAGGGAGACTACGACGCTCTGCTCCCGTGGCCCTTCAGGCACAAGGTAAGAGGGGAAACCTTCCCACCACATCTGATCCCAGCCACAACTCAGCACAAGGTGACTCTTTCTCCACTGGAGTTTTGTGGCAGTTGAGTGCTTTTCCACATCCTTTTCCAAAGGTGAGGAGCTCTCCTGCAGTCCTGGGTAATAGCTGGAGTCCCCTGCAGGGAAAGCTGCTCCTGCTGATGTTCCAAACTTTGCCAGGCAGGATTTGCAGAACGTGGGGTTTGGGATATTCCAGCCTGTGCCCACCTGGGCTAAAGCCAGAGACACATCTCCTCCTGGCTCTTGCTAAACACAGATAATATCAGTTTGGGAGGGGGTTATGATTTGCCGCCTGAAGGCATCAGGAGGGTGAGGTGAGAGTTCCACTTATAGAGGTGCCACAGATGTCTGGTGTGATCCTGGTCCAATTTCTTTCCCCTAATTTTGATCTGATAATGGCAGCAATGGTTAGAAAAGCAGTGAAACCATGGCAGGGCCTGATCTCTGCTTTGGCACTTGTCTTTGTGGGATAATAATTCCATAAGCCTTTCCTATAAATAGTTTTACTGCCAGTTAGCAGCCAAAAAAACAGAAATCAAAGTTCCCAGTCCTCACTGTATTAAAAGATTTTTACAGATATTTCATATTTCAAGCTATAGAACAGTGAGTTAATAAAGGGGGTAGTGGGGTGGGGATATTCTGTACTGCAACTGAGCTGTCTCTTCTGATCCCAAACCACAAAAACAGAATAAATGTAATGACTGTAACCAAACCCAGGGGCTGTTTAAGTTGTCAGGAGAGACAGAGAGGAAAAAAAAACCCTTTGGACTTTGCAGTTCTCTCTCAAGGAATAATTCCTTACTTGATTTAATTTAATTTTGTTTTATGGGTAGCAAAGTTTTCAAAACTTCATCTGGGAGCTCACGTGAAGTGACCTTGCAGGTTGGAACCATCAGTTACAGTTTGTATTTAATTATCAGTGCAGCTTCCAGCTGGTTTGTTTCTCACTCTGGTAACTCCTCACTGCCATGTTCTGGTTTCAGGTGACGTTTATGTTGCTTGACCAAAACAACAGGGAACACGTCATCGATGCCTTTCGCCCAGACCTGACCTCTGCCTCCTTCCAGAGGCCAGTGAACGACATGAACGTGGCCAGTGGCTGCCCCATGTTCCTGCCCCTGTCCAAGCTGCAGTCCCCCAAACACGCCTACGTGAAGGAGGACACGCTTTTCCTGAAGTGCATCATAGAGACAAATTAGCAGAGCCTCAAAGAGGGCTGGCTGCCACCAGAGGACATGAAAGAACCACTGCTCACACTGTCCAGTTGTGCGAGCAGAAAGAAGTTTATTTTTGAGATTAGGGTTTAAATAGGGTTTGGAGCTTGATCAATAATTGGGCCATGAGGTTGACACCTCTCTGGCCCCACTGGTCAGGTTAGAAGTCCATCAATTTGTCCTTCCCCCAGGAAGGAATGCGTGATTTACGAAACATCACTCTTTGTTCATGTTACAATGCGTGAGAAAAACTCCAGTATGGAATGTAAACATCAGAAGGCTGAAAAATCAGAGCAATGGTTGGCTGGGGAAGCCACCATGAATGCCAATAGACTATGAGAAAAAAAACATTAATTTAGATTTTGTGTTAGTTTGTGTGCACACAAAACCCCCAGAGCCCTCCTGAACCTGCTGCCATCACCTGGAGATGCCCCAGTGCAGCAGGGATGGGATTATCTCACCCAAGCAGGCAAACCTCACTGTTTAAGGTCAGTCATTGTCACCCCACACTGGTGGAGAAGGGGCTCACAGCTGCCCCGGGCGTGGCTGGGGCTGAATTCCCCTCCTGGCTCTGTGGGTTCTGCCCCATCCTCGGGCAGTGCCCAGACAGTGCAGCTCCTTTCCCCAGAGCTTTGGGGTGAGCTGGGAGGCAGCCCCAGGGTTGTGAGAGGACAAGAAAGAGCTACACTCACCTGTCAAGTTGAGAAGTGAGAAGAGAAAGAGAAATTTTGGTTTGAGGTTTAAATAGGGTTTGGAATTTGATCAGGGATTGGGGGACGACAGTAACACCCCTCTGACCCCAGTGGTCAACTTAGAAGTCCATCAATTTGTCCTTCCTCTTGGAAGGAGTGTATTATTTACCAAACATCAGTCTTTGTTTTTCTTACAAGGTGAGAAAGCTCCAGTCCAAAAATAGAAACATCAGAAGGCTGAAAAAATCAAAACGACACCCCAGGGGGGGTTTGGCTGCTCCCCAGCAGGAACAGGGGCAGATCCTTCCCCTGAGGCTCAGGTGTCCCTGTGCTTCCCCAGGACCTGGGAAACCCAGAGCTGTGCCCAGTGCTGCAGTCCCTCACCCTGAGGAATTGATTTCTCGCTATTTATTCTCTATTTATGTGCTGTGTAAGGAGATGCTGTGTTGCATCAGCACCCAGGAACACTGTGCCTTGGGGAAATGACCTCGAGGATTTCCAGAGGAACCCTTGGGCTTTCCCACTGTGGATCCAGAGCTGTGGGAAGGCAAGAGCTCTGCTCCAGGCAGGGCAGGGCCCCCTCAGTGGTTTGCTTTAGTCACTTCCTGGACCTTCAAGGCAGGTGAAAAAATGTTTTTCTTATTAGAAATTATTGAGGTTGGTTTGTTTGGTTTTTGGGGGGCTTTTTTTGTTTTTCCTAATGTGCTCTGATGTTTAAGGTTTTTTGCACGCTAAAATACAAGTAACTGCTAGAAAATGGTTTTATTCTTTTTCGGTTTTCTAATAGAGGGAAGGAATGGATAATTTCTCTTAGAAGTGAGACAAGCTTGGGGCTGTCTGGATTTGTGCAAAACCTCTCGCTTCTGTCTTGGCAACAGCCTTTAAAATAATTGGTTGTGATAAACCATCACATTTCAAAAAACACCCACTCCATAAACAAATATTTATCAAAGCTTGTTTGGGAAGGAACTGGATAATTCTGTGTGTCTTTTCCTCTATTCCATCTTTCAAATGTTCTTTCAGGGACAGAAAGTGATTTTTCCAGCAATGTGCCAGCCCCTGTCACCACACTGGAGTAATTTACCTAAATTTATTTTGCTTTTCCTGTCTGTTTCACTTTGACAAGCTGTATTTATTACAATCACATATTTTCTTATGATTTTATTTATTTCCTAAATAAAGCTCACTAACTGAAGGAAGGCTTGGTGTTATTTTGGCTGTTGGATGAGGAATTGAGTGGCTTGGAGATGTGATGATGAGGGTTTGTTATAGAAACAGCTGAGCTGTGCTACCCTTCCCTTCCTTGCTTTTTTCTTTCCTCCTTCCTGGGGAAAGGAAGATCCTGTTGGAGCTCAGGAGCTGCAGAAATGACCAGAACATCTCTGTGTCCATTTTCCTCCAGCCTGCCCAGCTGGGAGAGCACCCAGGGGCTTTTCAGCAGAGCCTCATCTCCCAGAACTTCAGCAGCAAAACCTCTTGATAAGGGGGTGGCTGATATTTAGAGGAGCTGGGATTGGAGAGGTATCAAGAGCTCTCTGATCCAGCAAATCATTTCTGCGTGATTTTTAAAAAATTTTAAATTTTTTTTAGATTTTTTTTTTTCTGGATCAAATCAAAGGATGCAAAAAAATCACGGAGGATTTTTTTTTAGGGAGTTAAATCAGCAGCATTTGGTCTGTGTTTCATGGCCAGGTTGGCAAAGAGTCAAAATGCTCCTGCAACTGGAATAATCTGGATGGACTGAAGTAATCAAGGACAAGGTTTGGAGGGATTTTTTTTTTTTTTTTAATGGACTAATAAAGCTGAAAAAAGCCAGGCAGATTTTTGCCTTCTAAGCCCTTGTTGAGGGCAGGGACAGACCCCAAACCTTGCACAGGGTGCCTTGAACCGTTGTGTTGGTCAGTCAGGCGGCCTCAGTGAGGAGTGGTGGGGTGGGGACCCTCGGGGCAGAGGGAAAAGAGGGAGAATGAGGAATTTGTGGGATTTCCATCACCAGGGATGTGTCAGTGATCCCGGCTGGGAGTGTCCCTGGGAGCGGGGCTGCTCTCCCCTGCAGATCCCATCTCCCGGCCAGGCCTGGGGCTCGCAGGCAGCTCCGTGTTTGGGTTTCCATTCACTATTCCTCGCCTTCGGTCTCCAAGGCTACACGCCAACATCCAACCCCTCCTCCCGCTCCTGTTTTCAAAGAAAGAAAAACACTGTGAAAAGAGGCTGCAACGATTCCTGGGCAGTTTTCAAAGCGGGGAGGCAGCGCTGGGAGCTGCTGTCCCTGCACTCCTCAGGCTCCCATCCAGCCTGGCCATGATTCCCCCAGCAGGAAAAAGAAAAAAAAGAAAAAAAAAAAAAGTAAAAAAAGAAAAAAAAAAAAAGTAAAAAAAGAAAAAAAAAAAAAGTAAAAAAAGAAAAAAAAAAAAAGTAAAAAAAGAAAAAAAAAAAAAAAAAGAAAAGAAAAAAAGAAAAAAGAAAAAGAAAAAAAATATAGTTTGGAGTAGTTAATTACACGGCGCTTCATTCGAATCCTCCTGCAAATCTGGTTTTGTTGGCCTCACTCCCCGGCCCAGGTCGGTGTGGGGTTTGCTGCCTTCAGCTTTGCATCGCTTTTGGGGCTCTCGGTCCTTTCTCTGCCTTTGCTACAGAAAAATCTGCTTTTAATGCCCGAATATCCCTGCCCTGTTCCAGCACAGGGAGCAGGGCAGCCCTGGATGCCAAAGCAGTGTCCAGCTGCTCCAGGGGCTGTCAGAGCATCCCAGAGAAATGGGATGTCCAGGGGATGGACAAGTGGTGTGCAGAGGAGGAAGATGAAGAGAAGGAAAAAGAGAAGGAGAGGAGGAAGAGGAAGAGAAGGGCAGCACCCAGTAACTCAGTGCAGTGCGGTCTGACTGACTCCAGGATTGCTGGATGCTGTGACAGAAGCACCTGCAAAGGAACCAGAGTTAAACCTGGTTTATGTTGCTGTAATTAGGCTGCTTAGAAAATATGGGATGCATCTCAAAGTCTGGGTTGGTTGTTGTTTTTTTTTTCATTTTTTTGTTTGAGACTTTTGTCCCAGCGCTCTGTCTCCGTGTGTGGAAGGGTTTCAGGCAGGTTCTCCCTGCGTGAATTCCATCCAGCGTTTGATTTCCGCGTCCCACCATCCGCATTCCTGCGGCGAGCCCCAGCCCCGGGGGCCGGGAGCAGGGGAGGGAGGGAGGGAGGGCGGTGCTGCCCTGGGGACAGGCTGGGACAGGAGCTGTGTGTGCCACATCCCTGAGCTGCCCCGGGAGCGCCGCAGTCCCGGGGATTTCGGGCAAAGGCGCGGAGCGGGGAGCGCGGTTTCCCCGGGGCTCCGCGGGCAGGGGTTATTTTAGTCCTGGGGTGACTCACACTTATCCCGGTGTGACTCACGGGGCGCTGGGGATGGGGCACGGCACAGCACACACGGCTCTCCTCGCACAGGGAGCAGCAGAGCTCGGGGAATCGCCTCTCCGGCCCCTCCGCAGGTGCGGCATCACAAGCAGCGCTCTCACACCGATGTTTCATGGGGAAGTTCGGCTAAATAAATGATCCCCAAGTGCCGGGTGTTGGAAGGGAGGCTCAGCCCGCGCTGTGCCGCTCAGCCCCGGCGCCAGGGAGCTGCTCGCTTTCTTTGCAGCTCCTGGTGCTGCCCGAGCTCATCCACCACGGGCAGGAAAAGCCCAGACCCGGCACTGGGAATCCGCTCTCCCGCATGGCCCGAGCAGCCTGGAAAACTTTGCTTTTTCAGCATCGCTTTCCAACAAACAGCAAATCCTACAGATTTCTTCTTGGCACGGACCGGAGCGTTTTAACAGCGATTGGTTTTCTCTGTGAGATTCAGAGAAAAGCTGAAAGGCTGTTCCCTCTTCCTGGAATCCCGGCGAGCACAGGTCGTTCTCCCGGGACGATGCTGCCAGCACTGCCCGCATCCCCCCCGGGGCACCGGGGGACGGCCAGGGCTCGGAGGGGACACAGGGTGGGGGGGTCACAGGGTGATGGGGGCTCTCCCCTGTCCCGAACTGG
>VWZU01017029.1:471722-500429 GCA_013397095.1 Sterrhoptilus dennistouni | reverse complement strand
CAGAGGAACCCCATTTGGAGGTTTCCTCTCAAATTTGGCATAAACCAGGACAGATGTTTATTGCAAGGAAAATACAGTTAAAGACATTGAATAAATCTTCACTGGAAGATTATCCCAAAGGGTTGAAAGATGCTGAGGGCTGGAAGTATCTTAAAATGGCAGGAGGGAGGAAAGAGACCCTACTGTTTTGATCCATATCTTTCTTTCTACCTTCTGACACTTTTCTCAGCAGGACATCTATGGTACACAGCCTTGCCCAAATTACTATTCAGGAATTGAATTTGGCTGTACTGCAGCAACAAAACAGCTCAAAAGCTCTGGTTTACTGTGGACATACCAGCTCCATATGATGCATCCTACAAGGAGAACAAGCGTGATTAGCTGGAGGGTCTGATCTTGAATCTGCCTGCCCATGTAGCTATTTCTCATAAGCCATACTTACTCCAGCAAGTACCGTTTTTTCTCTTCATATTGAAAACTTCATTTCCCCCTTACTTCTCCAGAAGAAAAGGGGGCAACCCCCCACCAAAACACCAAAGCTCCCACAGCCCAGTAGTTTATAGGTTAAAAGCCCCAATGAAATACGCTTGTCAAAATAACTCTTTATAATGAAAGTCAATCAAATCTGCATTGCATCACATAACAGCTGACCTTGCAGCGTCACATTTACCAACTGTCCTGGGACACCGGACTTTAAAGAACTGCACCTTCATTTATGACAATTGCCTCAATTAGTGAGCTGAATCTGCATATTTTTGTCTAGAGGCAGGCATGGTTTATGGCACAATGTCTAACTAGTATGAAAATTCAAAGGACTGCACACATCAGGGAATATTAAATCACACAAGTCAGATTTTATTTTCTCTAAGGAAGATTCCAACCCTCTCCAGTGCTCTAGATAAATTAGTACTATTGCAAATAGGAAAACAGCTAACTCTTTTTTTCAGAGATCGTTGCTTTGGAACTTTAACATAATGGAAGGAATAACTTAAAATAATCACTGAATTGCTAATCCAAAATTTTCTACCAATTTTCTACCAATAACAGGTGCTCTTTAGTCATCTCTATAAACAGACTACAATCTAACTGGATAAATTCTATCTTTGAACCGCAGTTCATTTATCTGTGGGATAGACTGTGATACGTGTGTTGCTGACAATAGTAAAGATAACAACAGAAAGATATCTAGAATGAGGACCAGTCTCTTGCTTTTCAAGTAGGATGGGAAACCAGGTGTTATTTTTGAAATTCAGAGCACTTGTCTTTTTTGATAAAGGATGCTATATCATCTGGTTGAAGGAAATCCATCACACTGTGCAAAGGAACCTGTTCACAAGTGTATCAGAGGACAGTAACACTTATCTTAACATCTTTATTATCTAGTCTTCTGCCCACTCTTAGAAGATACCTGTCATGGTTTGAAAGCAAAACAAGTGAGAGGCTCCAAGTCAGAAGCACAATTTAATAAGAAGAAAGGTAAAAATGTAAAATAAAATAAAATAAATGCAATAATACAAAAGACCACCGACAGAGTCAGAATACAACCTGAGCAGGGTGGTGGAAGCAGTCCAGATGATGAGGTGGTCTTCCTGAAGCAGTGATCCTGTAGAAAGGTCTGGTAGCTCTGGTCCTCTGGGAATCCAGTAGGTAAGGGCTGCTTGTACTGTCCCAAATCCCAGCTTATATCCAAGTGAGAATGCTTGGCTCCTCCCCCTGGGCACAGCATCTCACAATGGGATGACGAGTCGTGAAGTGGGTCCTTGATGGCCCATTAAACAGAGATAACTCCTGGAGGGAGTTACCTGTGAGTCATGGGCCAGGCGTTGATGGGCCATTAGCAGAAGACAGCCCAAAGGCAGGGGGCCGGGGAAGAACACTGCCCCACTTGGTTTAACAGTTCATGAAGATAGTGATAAAATAAATACTTTGTGTACATCCTAGACTACAACCCAGGACAATACCCTATTATTTTGAGCTACCCAGGTTGCCCCAAAATATCTAATGAAAGAATAGAAATGAGAAAGCAGGACCTGCACCACTACACTGGGCAGTTGACATTTATACAACAAATATTGACATTTTAATAACATCTTTTGCAGAATATTACTGTTGAATATTCTAAGAGATGGTCAAATTCAAAAGTATGATTTTAAATTCTTGTTATTGTTCTGATACTTCAAAGGAGATATTGCATTGTTAGCAACCTCTTGTCACTAAGTTTAGTCAAAAGGTAAAACCAATATGCAGATACACACTAACTCACACCACTTGAACTACCCATTAAATTAATATTCTGATCATAAAATGGGCTAAGATTGAGAAGGGCACAGCTCTGTAGGACTGGGCTTTCTGTTTCAACTGAAGGTTGTTGCTGGAGAACTGCAGGAGTGGGAAAGAATAGACACCCAACCATAAGCAAAAATTATATCCTACAGGGAAATATTATATCCTACAGGATGAAGTGTAAAGCAAAACAAATAGCTATTTATTTTTTCATTCATGATGCTACTGCGTGAAATTCATATGTCAAACCAAAGGACAGTGTAATATGCTGGTCCTGGTGGGACACCAAGTGCCCACTAAAGCTGCTCTATCACTCCCCTCCTTAGCTGGGCAGGAAGGAAAAAATAAAGTGAAAGGCTTGGGTGTAGAGACAAAAAACCGAGATGGGTCACTCACCAATCACCATCACAAGCAAATTGAATCAGAGAAGGATAATGAGAAATAAAAAACAAATTTTAAACCCAGCGCTCCCTTATTCCCTGGCTCAACTTCGGTCCAAGTTCTCTAACTCCTCTCTTTCAGCACCAGAGGTGACAGGAATGAGGGTTGAGGTCAGTTCATGTGGTCTCTGCTGCTTCTTCTTTCTCTTCCTCTTCTCCTGCTCCAGTGTGGTATCCCTCCCACAGGAGATGAACTTATCCAATGTAAGTCGTTCCCATGGGCTNGGATAATGAGAAATAAAAAACAAATTTTAAACCCAGCGCTCCCTTATTCCCTGGCTCAACTTCGGTCCAAGTTCTCTAACTCCTCTCTTTCAGCACCAGAGGTGACAGGAATGAGGGTTGAGGTCAGTTCATGTGGTCTCTGCTGCTTCTTCTTTCTCTTCCTCTTCTCCTGCTCCAGTGTGGTATCCCTCCCACAGGAGATGAACTTATCCAATGTAAGTCGTTCCCATGGGCTGAAGTTCTTCACAAACTGCTCCAGTGTGGATCCCTTCCATGGAGTGCTATCCTTCATGAACAGACTGTTCTAGTGCCAGTCCCCCATTGGGGTCATAAGTCCTGTCAGCAGACCTGCTCCAGCCTGGGCTCTTCTCTCCATGGGGGTCCTGCCAGGAGTCTGCTCCAGCATGAGCATCCCACATGGTCACATCTCCCTTTTGTGAATCCTCCTGCTCCAGCGTGGGGCTCCTCCATGGACTGCAGGTGGATCTCTGCTTCACTGCAGACCCCTACAGGCTGCAAGGGCACAACAGCACCATGGGTTGCACCAGGGGCTGCAGGGGAATTTCAGCTCTGGTGCCTGGAGCAGCTGCCCTTTCCTCTGCACTGACATTGGTGTCGTAGAGCTGTTGTTCTCATTCCTCTTCTTCTGGACAGAGTTTTTCCCCTGCCCAACACAGGCCCTGTGGTCCTCCAGATCCCTTGCCCACCAGCTGTAAGGCCATGTTCTCAGTGAGCAGCAGGCTCTCCACAAGCAATGGCCATCCTTCTTCAGGTGGGCACTCTGGACCCTGAGCAGGCTGTTCTTGTTCCCTTGCATGGCAGGACATCTGGAAGATTAGTGCCCTCTTCCAGCACCAGGCTGGACCCTGGAGATGGCAGCTGGCCTGGAGCCTGCATGGTGTCCTGAGGGAGCAACACAGGTGGGGTTCATGTTCAGGTGTTAGGAAAATAAACTACTGTCAGTAGAATTATTGGCTAAGGTTTAGAGATGGACATGATTCCGTGGTCTCAGACCTAAGGTGTGGTTGACAAAGCTTGGGGAGAAGGATGATACTCACTAATAGTGGACACAATGAATGCAGAATTTACAGGCAGAACTCCCAAGATGAAGAAGAAACTCATAAAGCCAACTCAGCAACCATGCTGAAATCAGCTCTGTCTGGGTAAAAGATAATTCTAGCAGGAGGAGATCAAAACCACTTACTCATGGCCCACTGACCCAAGAAAACCACTAGATCTGAGTATGCAGACTAATCAGAATAAGAAGCAAAGGAAGCTTTTAACCAAGAGAATATAGCACACTAATTAATAAGAGAACCATACAACTTGTAGTCAATGAACATTACTGTCTTTGTTAAAATGTATAAAAACAATGAAAAGTTGTGATAGTCACTGTGCTGGCTTTACAAGTTAGCCACCCAGCACTCCCTTCTGTGCAGAACTGTAAATAAAGCAAATACCTCAACCCTGTGTGGGGATTGGCTTCTTGCACATGGGGTGAAAAAACCCAATTTGGGAAAACAGCTTTGCTGAGGACACATTTATAAAATATGCTGATTTTCTAACCATTCTTGCTGTGCCTGGCCCATCCGGGAGCAAGGAGAGGGCAGGCAAGGCACAAGAGGTTAGAAATTCAACACTATGTCATTCCTGTGGCCCATCAAGTCACCAATCACTACTTCACCCATGACAGCAATAAATCATGAAGGCAAGATAAGGAAGAAACTCATGGATAAATGACCTGCTAAATTCAGGCCATCAGTCAACAACCGCTAGACTTCTAAAGAAGGAAAAGATAAACCAAAAGTGAAATAGGACATCACTGAATTTGCTCTGTCTTTAAAAAGCTTTTTCTTGAGTTCCCAAAACTAATGTTTTTATTTTGGCTAGTGAAAAAGATAGAGTGTACAGACACTTTTTACTAGAACAAGACTCATTTAATAACGCTTGACAGCACTTTGCAAATCAAAAAGAACAGAAAAAACAAAGTCGCAAATTCAGATAGTGTAGTGGTGTGTTTTTAGTTTTACCAGTTGATGTATGTATTCATGATTCATTTTTATATTGTTGTATGTATTCAATGGTTCGTTCCATGTGCCCCCACCATGTTTATCCCCTTATGGTTTACCCCATTTACAGTTATCTATCAGTCATCACTCATATAACCCTCAGGTCCTCTTTGTCACTTCAAGGTCTCACCCTGAGTCTAGAAAGTTCCAGTGAAGTCGTAGGGTGATTGAGCAGGATCCTAGTTGTTCCCTCCTTCCCCTCCTGGGCTGGTCCTTTTGTATGTCAGTTGTATGCAGAGCCACTCCCTAACTGTACCTGATTGGTCCTTTGCTGTGCCCCTCCCATTGTTCCACCCCCATACTTAAGTTGCTGCACCGGGGTGATCTGCGCTCTGGAGGCAGCCTCCCTGGAGGTGAGGTTGCTCCTTGTGCAGTGCCAATAAACTGCAGTGGTTGACTCCTCACAGAGTCCTCTCTTCATTTCCTTGTATCTGCTCACACTTCTGTGGGACAAAGAGCCCACAGGATCGGGGAGCTATCCCAGGATACCGAACCATACCTTTCCTGCAGCTGGTGTCAGGGCTGGCCAGGTGAAGCGGAAGGAGGCTTCCGAGACGCTGCAACCACCGGTGTAATTGTATTCAGACTCCCTGGATATTATTTTAGGTTAGGCAAAAATGACTGTTATTTGACTCAGAATGAAGGACAAATTTACACCCTAAATTACAGCCATCTGATATCCGTATGTGGGTAAACCACATACATGCAGCTGGAAGAGTGACTTATCACTCATGAAAAAAGTTTCACCCTTGAGGCCCTAGGAAGATCTGAAAGCAGTCTTCAAGAGTTAAGCTTTTTTTCATCTCAACTCTTTACTCAACTTATACAAAGCATGATCCAAACATCTAGACAGCTGCAGATTTTCTTGATGAAAGTCATGTATTACAAGAAAAAGATTCCCAAAGGATGATGCTTATAACTGATTTTTTTACTTTCTTTGCTTATGTTTCATATTTCAAACATGTTTCCATAAAGATGAATCCATTTTTACAAAGACAAAAGCAAACATCTATCACAAAGTATCTCATTTAAATCACAAACCTGATTCCCTTTTACACTCATTCTTTATAAAACACAAAGCTGAGTACACTGTTAGTGCTGTTATGATGGTTCTTTGACTAATGAGGACTCTGTGCTCATCTATTGCTCTCTTCAGTTACCTGAAATCAAAGGTAAAGCTCATGGTTATTTTATTGGTACAAAGGCTAATTCTTACTCTTCATTACAAAGAGCTAGTAAAAATAACTGGGAGATTTACCTTTATCTCACTAGCCACTATATTTAAATATGTATTCAGATAGATACAAAATTAGGTTCCATTTTTGATCCTAGATTCTGCAGAAGTTCATTCTTGGCAATGAAGCCTGTAATTATTTTCTTCCATTTATGCTGGGCATGAAAACATCAATGATAGAGAGTCAATAAAAGCATTTTTTAAATTCAAAACTTAATTTTTTTTTCAAAGAATAAAGTTTTTAAAATATATAGGGAAACAGTAATTCCTGTATTTTTATTCCATACTTTATTCATTTCTATGTATTTTCCACAAAGTTAATAAAGTCCTGGCTTCTAAAGGTGAGCTGGATGGCTCTTGTTTTTCCTCATAAGTGAACTTTTACAAATCTTTTGCATGCACAAAACATGAAGAAGGATATTGAACTGCCTGAATTGCTTGAAAAAAATAATAGAATGCATCTCACAGAATAAGTCTGTGTTTTTAAGACAGCAATTTTCTGTTTATAGACTTCTACACTTACAATTTTAGAAATATGATGAAGTTGGACAACATAATTTCAAAATACTACTGATTTTTTAAAATCAGTTTTTTTGTAGTAGAAAAGAATTTCAAATTTATACTCTGTTCATATTGTAATTTTTATTGCAAACTTTGATTTAGAACTTCTCTACACATAACTGAGCTATTTGCATAGGAAATGGGAGTAATGCTTCCTGCCTGAACACTTCAGCAGATCTTTTTTTCTTTTAAGTTTTCTATAAGAAGGCAGTAGCACTATCCAGATGGTCTTCATCTCAGGTGTAATAATCACCCAAGCTTGTCAGGCAGGGTTGAGAAGCAAGTCAAGTAGGTGGAGAAGTAGCTTAATATCATTTCCCTTGTACATCTTTTCTTAGGCAGAAGGTCTACAAATTATTTAGGAAACCTAAGAACTACTTATAATTAGGTCAAACCTGACTAATGCAGAATCTTGTTTACATAATATATGTATATGTGTGCATATACATAGATACCCTGTAACTGAAAACAGAATAGTTAAATCATAACAACTAAGCCCACTGAATAAAATTATGTTAATGTTATGAAGTCTTTCTGGTAAGAACTGTGTCTTTATAGGAGCTCATACATTAAATAAACACGAGATGTTGTATCACATGAAAACATTCTAACATTGATGTTTATTATAGATTCTTGTTTTGATTAGTTTGATTTATTTGTTATTTTATTTATTTGTTATTATTAGTTTTGATTTATTTGTTTCCTCCTTGACTATTCCTCTTTTTCTTCCTTTACTTTTCCTTTTCTACTCCTAAAGAGAATATCCTCTGGGTAGATTCTGTGGCCAACAGTCTAACAGATTGACAATACAAATGGCCAAATCAAATGCATTGCTACCATTGCTACTTAATTACAGCTCATTTACTCCCTATTTCTCATCTTGCATTCGTTGCAGCACAGAAACCAAGCAGTCAGAAGAACGGAGACTCTTTAATACATTAGGCTCCTGCACTACTTTCCCTTCCAGTTGCAGTCTCTGTCTTTTAGAAATAACTTTTAAGCAGCAGCTTTGATGCAGATCAAAGTGGAGACTTTTGCATAAGCCTCGGAACTATCAGGTCCCCTGTGTTCCTTCTCTGTTTTTGCAGATTTTTGAAGATTTTTGCAGAGCTTCAATCAATGATTTTTTTGCTGAAGCATAAAGGACTCATGTTTACAGCTATATTGAGAACAAGTATGTTACACATAGTAATTTGCACAAACTATTTTACACTATAGAGTTTCACTTAATTATCTATAGTCAAATATTCACTATGATTGTCTTCTGCTTCTTCCACATAACTCTGCATACATTCACCTTCTTTACAGATCCATTACAGATCGATTTACTGAAATGTGAAGTTAGTGCAATCTTCTGGAAGGCTACAATCTCCTTAACCTTAGCATATACTATGGAACTGGTCTTCAAAGTCTGTAGGTTTCTGTTGCTTTAAAGAATTTGGTAGGTTGCACAATGATCTTACACAGAATTTATAGCAGGAAAAAGTGGGGAAGCAAAGATAAACCATGGCAAACCAAGATAATGCATTACCATCCATGGAGACTATGATATACACAACTCATATGTTAACGGAGAGGAAAAAATACAAGATTTCTTTGGAGATACTCAAGGGTGTAAGGACACCAAGTTAAGGAGGAGACTGAGACTCCATTCTGAAGATGTCCTTATCAATTGCTCATACAGAAATAAAGATTCTTTCTGCACAACAAGAAGCAGCCTTGGCTTGATATTACACTCCCATAAGATACGCCATGCTTATACAACTCTTCATACTGAAGCAACTTTGTATAGTTACTGGCAAACATTTGGTTCTCTTACACTCACACAACTCCCCATGCTTAATCCTTAGTTTTCGTTATACTCAAATTCCTTTTGAAGTATTATCTCATGGGCAGTGTTGTTTGAAACCACGGCTTCAGCAAATTCCTACTAAACAGAGGATATTAAGTAAGATGCCAAAACATGTATTTGCAGAAATTTTACCTGTTAAAATTGAATGATGAGAGATTATGGATCAATCACGGAAGAACAAAATACTTCTCTTCAATAAAGTATGGTGAAAATTCATGCATGTCTGTGTTCCTCTTCACATTCCAGCAAAGCTGGGAGTCTAGGCAGACATTTGTTGCTTCCCTTCACTGGTTCTCACTCTGCAGCTGAGTGTTTGCTGTGACTCAGGTCACTACTTGCAGAGTTTCAGCCTGGAAATTTCCATAGTTTCATGCAATGCTGGCCCATCAAATTTCCTTGACTGTTCGGCCAGAGAAATAAGATCCAAAGATGCTTCTTTAATATGAAACTGCTTGATCTCAGCACTATTCTTAACAAGCCCAGCTCACAAACAAGCCTCTTCTGGGGCCCTACCAGTCAACATGATCCTCAGTTTAAGCTGAGCCACGCATGATCCAGACTCAGAGCTCATTAACTCTGTAAGTGTTTGCTAGTTGTAACTAGTCTGCTTCCTGTACAATTTGAGCCAATAAAAAAAAAAAAAAAAATCAAGTATTTCTCATTATTTTAAAAATGTGGAAATGACATGATGTCTCAACTTCTTTCCCCTCAATGTATTTATTTTCAGCAAAACAGTCACTGTATTTAGAACAGCACAGATTTCTTTATTCTAACCCCTTTTTCCTTGTTCCTGTTAGAAAAACACATTTTTTCCCTGACAAGTTTTGTTCCAGGTAGTGTTAGGCTGTCTGTTGAAGCACAACAGATATTGCCCACACAATACCTCTTCACCAAGAAAATGCAGGCAATAGCTTATATTAACTTGCCTGACTACGAAAGGTGTGTCTGGATTAAAACCAAGTTCCTGAAACAAGTGACAAATAGCTACATCCCAAGCTGGTAACTCCTTTAAAAGGAGGGTTAGGTTTTAAAGTTATAAAAACATCAAAAGTTAAAAAGTAGTACACAAAGCCAAAATCTGAGAGAAACACAGCCGTGTGCTATTTTCTATTGGTGTGCTTGATCCTATATGCAAATGAACTATCACACACACAATTTTTTCTCAGTGTTCATCACTAAAAGTTTCTAATCTAATTATTAGTTTTAAAATACTTTCTAAAAATACTTTCAGCTGTGTAATCTTTGCCATCCCATCCTGCCCCTATGATCAGCAATGGTATAGACAGATCATATGGGCATGGATGAGGAGGCAGGTCTGCTCCTTTGCAGCAGACTCTTTGCAGCATCAGAATGAACTGAAATTGTGACTTGAAATCTACACTTAATAATTGTAGCTGTTCAGACCACTTTTGAAACTGGTATTTGTTGTCACTGATCCATATCTATCTTCACCTGTATGTGTCTTAACTATTTAAATTGTAAACCAAGTCCCCAGTAATGCAAGAGATAGTAGTAAATGCTCTCAGAGATACTCAAAGCCATGTGAAACACTTTCTCTCACAAGGGTTCAGGCTGTGTCTTGGCTAGCAGCATGAAGACACAGCATGAGCGGCATACCTCAGCTCTTCTGAGCTTCAGGGTATGATTTATGTCAGTTCAGATCTCACATGAATTCTGCTTGTCAGGTTTATGTATTTATTTTAATCTTGTTTCTCTGTCCTCCATTTCATTCAGCTCTGGTTATAAAATAATTATTTTTCCTGCAATTCTCAGCCACTTATTTGTATAAAGAATATATATTACTAAGGGAAAGTTTAGGAACATTAGGAAACGCTTTCTGTGAATTCAATTGATTAGTTTCTTTGCTAGGTTCATTGATATCCTTCGCTATGCACTGGGAAGTGTTTTATTTTGTAGCACAGGATTGAGTTGTAAGACCATATTAAGTGCCCACTGAAATGTAAAGATTGTGGGGCTTTAGGGCCCAGGTTGCCAGTTTTTCCTATGTTCTCTTCATAGTGATACAATTCTTTAAAATTTTTCACCTGTTCCTTCAAGACACCTGGAGAAAACAAAGCCCACTGGAAAAGTGGATAGTAGGAATGCAAACAAGTCCCACACAGAAGCCTTCAGAGCACAACACACAACATGCTGGAAAAGACTGACAGTCAGGAATAGTAAGAACAGCATAATACTTTTATAAAACAACAAATACACTTGTTTGACAGGTTACATGCTATCCCACTGCCTGAACTTTAGAAAAAGAGGCATATTTCCAAAGGTTTTCCTCATCTCAACATTACTTTGAAACTCAAGGATGCTCAGACCTATCCTTTAACCTAAAGAATAGAGAATTATCCACTGTTATCCATTTTTGCAACTTTTTACACATTCAAGTTTTACAGTAACTGTAGACATATTTAATGCCTCTTTAAGCTACAGATATGTGAAATCTAAAGTTTCATCTGTTGTTTTCAATGATTACTGGTTAATCTGTTTTTCAGTAATTATTATAATCCACTTCAAGATTCTCTTCATAGGTAAATGCTCTCTTCAGTTGCAGTCTGTGGCACTCAGTAGCCTGCGGGAGTCATATAGCAGACACAGATTATTCTCTTAATGAATACTAAAAGTGGAATGGTCGAGCCTAAAAGTGAGGCTCACTGGCAAGGTTTTAATGGCAGGACAGCTCCAGTGAGCCCACCAAGCTTGAATATCACATTGATTTACACGTCTCATTAAAAAGCTAGGCATTCTGTTCAAAATACAAAACTTAAAAATTGTAATAATTTCTCAGTATTTTCACTTTAATTTTACTGATAATTTCTAGGCTTGAATAAAAATCAGAAAGTACAAAAGGGTACTTCCAAAATGTAGTACCTTTTTCTGTCTCTTTGATACCTACAAGGAAAATAATTGTGTCCTTTATCTCTCAATGTTTAAGTCTTCCAAACCCTGTTCATAGTTCTAAATACTGACATAAGCTGAGCTGGTTTATGATAAATCTACAGTCAGGAGACCAGGGCAAGCTGCAAGCTGCAAGCTGCCCTTGATCCTCTTCTCTGATGAATACTGTATAAAGCCAAAGTAACATAAGATACAGATTTTACTCTTCCTGCTTTTGCTGCTATTACAGTGACACCTGCTGTCCCATTCTGCATTTTTAAGTTAGAAAATCCTAAGAAAAAAAGTGGCAGCTACAGAGTAAGAACCTTTACAGTCATTCTAGTCAACTGTAAAAATATTTTCTCAAAGTGCATTATGCACTCTGGATCACATACACTGCCACATTTTCAGGTGTGGTGGATTGACCCTGGCTGGATGCCAGGTGCCAACCAAAGCCTAGAAGGGCTAAAAGAGTAACTCACTGGGAGAAAAAAAAAAAGCCTTGCTGGTAGGACCACGGCCGTTTTTATGGAGAACTGATGCTCTACAGGAAACAAAGGAATAATAACAATTTAAATTAAAAATAAGTAGTCAGCAATTGATGCTAAATTGGAGATTCGCCCAGAGTAGAAGCAGTGGGCTGGCTGTGGCTGTTGTTTGACAGCCTTGCAGTCAAGTGGTCTCCACAGCATTTAACTGCGGAGCACGCAGGGCTCACTGCCAGAGCCGTCACCGCACCTCGGGCAGGGGCGGCAGTCTCCGCAGGGCCGGGGCCTCCCTCTGCTGCCCACCGGTGGCTCTGCACGAAATGACATCAAGGCTGGGCAGGCAGCGGCGCACAGCTCCCCCAGGGCAGCAGCAGCAGCCGCCCAGTGCAGCAGCAGCAGCAACAGCAACGCCCGCAGCCCAATGCAGCAGCATCAGCAGCCCAGTGCAGCAGCAGCAGCAGCCCAGCGCAGCCCAGTGCAGCAGCAGCTGCAGCCCAGTGCAGCCCAGTGCAGCAGCAGCAGCAGCCCAGTGCAGCAGCAGCAGTAGCCCAGTGCAGCCCTGTGCAGCCCAGAGCAGCAGCGGCAGCAGCAGCAGCAGCCCAGTGCAGCCCAGTGCAGCAGCAGCAGCAGCCCAGTGCAGCCCTGTGCAGCCCTGTGCAGCCCAGAGCAGCAGCGGCAGCAGCAGCAGCCCAGTGCAGCCCAGTGCAGCAGCAGCAACAGCCTAGTGCAGCAGCCCGCGCTGCCCTGCCCGGGGCCGGCCCAGCACTGAGCCCCCCCGCAGCGCCCGGCTGCCCCTACGTGCCTCCAGCCTCTGCCAGAAATTTTTAGGAAGTTAATGACACTAAGCTGAAAAATGCATGATTTTTCTGGATTTTCTTCAGTGGGATTCAGGGAGATGTTTGATTCATACAAAGCCCGACACATGTTCTCATACCCTTAATGAAGTGAGTCCACCACTTTCAGCACAATACAGAGCAGACTGAATGGCAAGGGCTAATAAGATAAATAATATCCTGGGCTAAAGAATCTAACACTGGAAGGGCTAAGTCTTGAGATTTGGCTATTTGAGATATTATTGAAGACTCACTAACCCAAAAAAAAAAAGAAAGTTTGTGTGGTACTACTCTGGAAAAATAAATAAATTAAATTCTAGTTCATGATCTGTTTTGAACACAGAATAAAGACTAGTAAGTTTTTATCTAAACTGAAATGTTAGTGCAATAAAAAGATTAATCACTGAAAAGAAAAATACAGTTAGTAGGAAAGAAATATTTATTATTGTATTTCTAGTCAAATTTTTAATAATTGTCTCTAATTGAATCCAAATAATGACTGACATACCAAATAATGACCTCATACCAAGTTAGAGAATTATGACATTTGCCCTCACGGACATATCCTACCAAGACATTTCTTACCAGGTCCATCATCGGTACTGATGTATTATATGTTGTCTCTACAGAGAGCTGATAACACAGAGATCACGGACTTAACCTATATATAAATTTTCATGTGCAGAAGCAAACATAAATATGTTAGCAGATCTGTGTCAATGAAGAAGGCTAGACTGGAGAAATACATAGCCTGTTAAAAGAAAAGTCTTTAAAAACAAGGACCCATGTGAAAACAAGCTATTAGTGTTGTTTATACAACTCACCTTTGCTGACCAATTTTGAAGTGAAGGGGTGAACCCCTCTAGCGTCTAAACTATTTCTCTTATAGTAGAACCAGCAAATCAGTCTTTCTGTATCCAAACACCAGAACCATATTAGCTAGATAAATGGAAATTAAGACTGTTCACTACCCAGGGTCATGCTTGTGGGTACTGCTGCAAACTCTGAGTCTGCTGTTAGCAGTAAGCTAGAATTTTAGGCTGGTTCTGGGGCTTTTTGTTGCAGCTTTTTTGTTTTTTTCCCTAATTCTTTAAATAAATGCTTGACTTCGAAAGACCTTCAGATCTGTTACATAAATTTTTTTCTTTAGAAATGTTCAAACCTCTCTGGATCTGGGAGAGGAGGTGAACCAAGCAAAGCTGAAAATGCTTGCTGTCTCACTTTGTATCTTTATAGAGGCAGCAGATTCAACCACTACATGTGACCATTATGTCAACTCAGCAGCTTTTCCTTCTGCACTTAGGGAACCCATTCTCTAAATCCACACCCACAACCTGGAAATGTGGGGCTTGTCCTGGACAACATTAGGTCTGGAAGCTCTGTTAAGCACAAATCAGTACTTCTTTTTTAAGAAGCAAAGGGAATAAACGTCCTATAAGTCAGGGGGAATGTTTGGTGTAATATATGCCAGAGGCAAAATGTTCCTACATCTTTATTCACCCTCTTGCTATATCACAGGTTTTTCATTTGCAACATCATAGGCAATCACATAAAAACCTTGTCACCTTCAGCAATTTTGAAGGCATCAAATAAAAGGTTCTCTCTAGATATCTCAGGAATGGAACAATTATTCAGAAGAGATTAAGTAAATTCAATCTGATGTCAAACACCTTTCTTTAAGAAAGCATTACTAGTGACACAAACACAAATTTCCATTCCCACATCTTTACCAATTTTTTCATGCCAGCACCCAAACAACGAAAACATAAAACTAGAATTTTACTTGCCATTGGAATGCCAGAACTCCAGAGTTCAGAGCAGACCTTTGTAAACCAGATGAGCGCACAATCTTCTCATAATTTTCAATTTTTTTTAAAGTGCAATATATTTTGCCTTTCTGGTGTAAAATTGTTACTTGTGACCCCAGAAACAAAGCACTCACCTATTATTTAAAACTGGAGTAACAGGAGTACTTAGGCAAATTCAATCTGCTGAAATCAATGCTAGCTCAGTTCCTGTACACTCTTGTGAGTCTGACCTTCACCTCATTTTTCCTTTCATCCAAAGCTGACAGTGAAATTTGGTTCTAAGGAATAAAGAAGTGAAAGATATTTCTGATCTGGATGACAGTGGAGGAACTTGATCTCTACAGAAAATCAGAAATCTTTGGCATTACAGAGGAGTTTGGCAACCAGGGCAGACATGGTAGGTACTTGACAACCAGGGCAGACCTGGTAGGTACTAACACTTATCAACTTGTCTGCCATACAAGAGCATGTTTGATAGAGAAATTTTATGAAAAATAGTATCAGATGTGAATATTCTTATGTGAAGCAACCTACTCACCCTACTCCTTTCTTGGTGTCAGCTCCAGGAGAGCCAAATCTTTATAAATGAAATCAACTTAATACAGAAAAAAGTTCTATTAGCAAGAAGTATCCATTTCTCTGCATATTTTTCAAGAGGAAGATAAGAAACAGGAGTCACCTCATAGGCCACCTCATTGGATTGAAATATATGCCAGATACTTGACTTCCTACTTTCAAGAATTGTTAGGCTGGGATACTTCTTCTCTATCATGGAAAAAGCCCTAAATTACCAGCACACTAAACATCTGACTCTTGAGTATTCACTGGGTTGCATTAATTGTATTGACGCAATGAGGTTCTCAGTCAACAACAAAGTACAAATCAGAGGTGAGTACAGTAAAAGTGTCAGAGTATACAATCAGGGCCTCAGTGCTCGCCCTTTGCGCTGCAGGCAGAAAACCTAGAATAGTCAAAGTCAAATTCTGCTTTATGCTCTTCACCTTCTCTGTCACTGTATGACATACAGCTAGCTCATCTCAACACAGTCCTACCATCTCACAGAAATAACAAGCAGAATAAGGAAAGGTGTGCAACAAGAGAGAACTACTAAGAAAAGAGGAAAACAGACTTTGTGAAAGGCTTAACAACAGAACTTGAAACAGGATGAGTGCACAAAAGATCTGGAGCCTCAGAATCTGTCAGGATTAGTGCCTGAGCTGCAGCAGCATGGTTGCTGCAACATCAGTTCTGCCAAGAGCAGTTCTGCCAACATCAGTTCTTGCTTGAGCCATGGAAAGATAGAGTTCATCACCTTTTCTTTACTTTGATAAATTAAATATTAAGAAAACAAGATCATTTATATATTGGAATGATCTAAGAACTGTAAGAACACAGGTAAAGAATAAAATCACTCACAGATTTTCTACTGCCAAAGTTGTAGTCATAGGTTAGCGTAATTCATCAAAAGTAATACTAAAGCAGTGAAAAGGAAAGATGATGGCAAGTCTACTTCTCTGTATTTCGACATGATATGTAGTTTTACATTCATAGTTCTGGGTGCAATTACAGGTAGAAGGGAAACAAAGACTGAACAGCTTTATAATACTTAAGATGACAAAAGAGTTCCTTGATTCACTGAGGTAAGGGAGGAAAATCTTTTATGTCTAACAAAAAAGAGCCTATTCAGAGCAGTTGTTTCTAAATTAGGCTCTGATATTTAATCAAAACATAAATCTATTTTCAGATTTTGTGAATCTTCTTACATAGGGTCACCTACAGTTTGATGAAGTCACCCAGGATCTAGAAAGGAGTACCAACCTGTCATGTCTCCGCTTTTGTAATTTCAAGCTGTGGCTGGAAGGGTGATGCACAGCATTGCTAGTAATTTTCTTTCTTTTCTCAATTTCACCATGTCACTGGAAAGTTTTCAGGGTTTGTACATTTTTGGTTTGTGTTTTTTGGGCTTTTTTGGAGGGTTTTGTGTGTGTTTGTGTGATGGGTTTTGTTGTTTGGTTGGGTTTGGGCCTTGTTTGGTTTTTGGTTTGGTTGTTTGTTGTTTTAATTTTTCAGTTTAAAACAAAGCCTGAAAATGTTAGTGAAAACCAAAATTCCTAAAATGTTCTTTCCAATTGTTTTGCTCCTACATAAACATTCTCACTAGTATCTCATGCAGATACATCCAATTTCAGCTAATTTCTTATTTTTTTGTCAGAAAAAAAAAAGGACAGTAAATTTTTTGAAGAAGTTATAAGGAATTGCTTAGGACTTTAGGGTATTTCCCGTACAAGCTGAAACCTGTAAATGGCTGCCAAGTTCTTCTTTTTCTGATTTCAAAGACCATTCTCTTTATGTGTCTCCAGTCTTGATGGACATTAGTGTTTTCCCATCCCAATATTTTTATACAGTAGCTCTGTATTACTTCTGGATTCCTCCTGCACAGCCAGGATGTCTGATAGAATAGCCTAAGTCTTGAAATGCATTGATCAAAAAGTGTAGGGTAGTTAGCCAAAGAGAGCCCTTGATCTCTTGTTCTATCAGCTGCCTACCAAATTGTTTACTTTGCCAGTAGGTTGTCAAGTGACTTACTAGGAATTGTTTTCGTGTTGCATCAAAAAACAAAGGAATGCACAAAGTTAGCCACCATTTCTATGATAGAGACTTTTACAGTAGGATTTCTATCCCTTGGGATTGGAAAAATATTTAAAACACTTTTTAGCAAGGAAAAATTCACTTCCATAATACAATAAGGACTGGAAAAACAATTCAAATCTACTGTAAGAAGGGGGCTGAACAAGATCTAAAAGAAAATTTCAGCTAGATTCAGCTCGATTTCAACGTTGAAATGTCAACACAATATAAATATTTTCAGTCAATCAAAACAGAGATTTTGAAGGCTTTAAAAAGACATGTCGGAAAGTATAGACAGAGATGTCAAATTGCTGAGCTACAGTGGAGGCGGAGAACAGAGATCAGAAAGCACAGTATCTGGAAAATACAGTACTGAGCAGACACTGCATTTCCTGACCTCGTGCTCTCACAACAGTTCTGCAGTGCCTGTCAATACCTAGAACTGTAATTATTGCTGGGAAACACTATTTTTTTCTGGGAATCTGAATCACGCATTATTCAATCAGCAATATTTCAAAGAGTAGCTTAAGAAAAACCACTGCTGAGAAAATATAAACTGAGAAGTAGTGATCCCCCTACAGCACTGATGAAGTTAGTATGGCTCTTGGAAAAGGAGAAGGAAAATGGATGCTTACTGCAAGCCATCTGAGCTTTTAGCATGATAATTACTAGGAAATATTTTCTGTAAACAGCCATGTATTCAGAGTAGTAAAGTTCTAATCAACAAAATGACTATGTTTTGATTTTGGAAGAAAGAAGTAAATATTCTAAGGGATTCATCATTGGTGATGAGACACTGCTTCTAAAGCACTGCTTCAATTTTATCCAGCCTGTTAAAAAGTTTTCTCTGAGCTTCTAAAATGTCTATGTAACATGAATCACTGCAGCTTATTCCCTAAATATCAGGAAACTGTAGCACAAGGTGCCTACAACACAAGGCACCATTTTTTAATGGGACAAATGTCCATTACATCCCAACAGTTTTTTCAAGCATACAAACACTTTAGTAGTAGTCTCATCTTTTGTGTATACTTAAAATGAGCTTTTTTTTCCTCTTCATAACTTAATTACAAGATTTATACCTCAGAAGAAGGGGAAAAGAAAGTACCTGTACAAAAAGCACCAAAATGCTGCATCAGTTTCAGGGCAAGATACTTGTTTTCTTTCTACCTACCCACTTTTTTCATCATTTGTCATTCCTCAAACTAAACACCTTGGTTTGTGGCATTGGAAAGTATTTTCCTCCAACCAAAACCAGTACTTAACCAGAAATATGGAACAGTACTAGGGTTCAAACCTTAAAGAGGTTGACCCAGCCATCATGGAAAGTAAGATTGCCCAGAAGAGGCCTGAATTTCTTAAGATGTGATTGGGATAAAGAATGAGAGGTGGTCATGCTGTGGTAGGAGGCCATCTTGAACTCCATCATTAAATTACTTTTATTAGGAGTCAGCAAATATATTAGCATAAATACATTAGCATCATTTCATCCTTCAGAGACTTATAACAGAAGAAATTCCTTCTTTATTAAGAGCAGCACACTATCTAACATGAAAATCTTTATCCAGGCCCTGATTTTTTCTATCTGTAAGGTTCTTACAGGAAAAGAGTAACTATTCAGTAAACATGGTAAAAAAACTTCAGTTATGCTTCTTGTGCCTTGCAAGTTCTTGCTTTGCTGAATACCAGCAAATTGCACATCTCCCTAAAGTGTTATCTTTCTTTGCCTCTGTTTGTAAGGTTGTGTGTAGATTTCACTTTCTAGTTGCTTACTGATATTTTTATACTTCTGTGGAATAAAGCTGCTAGGACACAATGCAATGTCCATTTTAATCTGCAAAACATGATGTAAATTATGACTGAAGAAGTATGTATGCCTGTACCAGAAGAAGGATACAAGGTCAAAATGGCACAGGACAGGTTTTTTTCTTTCACTCACTACATTCTCAAATTTGTGATGCTAAAGAAAATAGTTTATGTTCACAGTTAAACAGTAGTTAATTAATTTAAGGTAATTAATGGTCTCCCGTGTTCAGGAGTTCCTACTCATCTGGCTGTGTCTCTTGATACAGATCATGTCTGGGTTTTCAGATGTAGCTGTAGGTATAGTCCTTACAGTTTCCAGTTCTCAGTTTTTGAAAGGTAACATCGCAAACATTCAGTGAGACACCTGAAAAGACTAAGTAAACACACAGGCTATCTGAGGAGTGCTGAGGACTACCAGTCCAGGATGACTCACAGTTGCTCAGTATCTCAGAGTATCTCTGCCACCTCTCTTACCTCGCCTCCTTTCTCTCGATCAGAGTGATGAACCCTCATTGTCTACACTTCAGTTTCTCAGAAAAAAAAACCCACAAAACAACACCAACAACCAAAGGATTGCATATAACCTGGGAAAAGTAAAGAAAATTTGGTGAAGAAATTTCAGGTTTACTTTATTGTTCTCTTTAAATCAACTATTTAAAGAAAATCAGTGCTGGAATACACTATAATCACAAAGATCTCCACAGAAGGAATTTGTCTTAATCCCAGAACCATAGCCTAAGTAACACAACCCTTCCAATGAGTCCGTAACAAACCTTCTGCCACTAGAAGGCAGCAAAGCTCCAACATTAACAGAAATTTCATTTCAGTGACACGGAAGACGCAAGAAACTTCTGTTAGTAAAATGAAATATTCTTTTCCCTGTGAGCATACTCAATGGTTGCTGAATTCTCTCGTATTGTTTTCTCTCATTTCAGATGCATGACTGAAGAGTATTAATTTTTAGTGATTTATTTAAACTTCTGTAGCAGTGCCTGTCAGTGACAAAGAGATTTGGGAAGCTGAAAGAAATCCAAAGTAATTTCACAAATTAGCTGATGTAAGTATAAAATGTGAATCACAAAGTAAGTTATCACTGAGTTTCCCTCAGGTAATATCTATGTCTACCTCCATAAATACCCAAAGAGTGTATCTCTCTGCTTTGTGTGCATCTTCTCACTCTAGTGTCCAAAAATAATCTTATGTTGTAGGTATTATACTACTATATTTTCCAAGTGAAGAATTCTACTTTTCACAGAGTGCCTGAGCTCTGTGTTAATATGATAACCCTATTGCCTTTTGGTATCAGTAAAAGCCTGATAGGAGCTGCCAATGATATTCCCAGCTCAGATTTCCTCAGCTATCTACAAGCTTCTGCACAGGATATAAAAGCCTTCAACAAAACCCAAAGCAGGCCACCTGCTTATATTGTGTATTGCAACAAACAAACATAAAGTCTAGGAACACAGTGCAAGACTAATTATAAAATCCAGGGAGCACTGTCCTGCATAAGTAAATCCTGGAAAGCCTTCTCCTTAGGGTATTGGTAAATTGTGAGAGGTAAATGATGGAGGCATGGGGCATTCACAAATCAACGATCCTAGGGCACCTAAGACCAAAACCTTGCAGCTGCAGAGGCCTCCAAGAAACATTGGTTTTATTTTGTTAAATATTTCTAACAGAAAAATCGAAACATCAACAAATGTTCATAGGAGATACAACACTCCTAATCTGTGTCTGACAGTGCAGCATATGTGTCCTTTTCGAAATACTGCACTTTCATTGAATAGAAAGTTTCACAGGCACTCCTAGGAGTTTGTGGGGCACTTCATGAGAGAATGCAGAAATGTGGTCCCTTACTTACTCCTGTGCCCAGGATAACCCCACCACTGCCATCAGTCCCAGCTCCAGCCTGAGGACCAGGGTCATTCTGGGTCATCCTGCTGCTCAAGAGGGAAAATATGGGCTGGAAGGCGGGGCTTTGGCCAGGCACAGCACTGGCTTCAGACTGGAGTGAGAAATAGGGGAAGACATACACATGTGCACAGGCCTACACATTGAAAATATTCAGAAATTTGGGAACAAGTAAAAATCAATAATGTATGCTTGGTGAGCACAGAATAGAGTACAGAATAGAGCTGAGAAAGTTATTCAGAATGCTCAGTTTGGTCTAAATTTTTATCATCACTCAGTTTGTGAAAATGTTCAGAGCATCATTTGCAGTCATACTTTCCATGACTAAATCACTATGAAAATTTAAAAATTCATATGAAGTTCAATTTTGTGCAATTATTCAATATATAACTTGCAAATGAATCTAGAGATGAGAAAACACAGATAAAAAGTATCCTGTCTCAAGCCTTTTCCTTTCACCCTGAATACAAAGCATGCCTGAGTCACCAGTCAGTAATGTGAGCGTAGCTGTTCTCATTAATTCTAAAGAGTAAAAAGCAGTGCAAAACTCCTTCTCTCTGAAGATTTTGAACATGATTTAGGAAAATATTTTTTCTGTAGCAATATATTTTATTTCTATCAGGCTTAATATTCCTTTCAATTTGGCTCACAAATCGTCTTTAGTAATAATAATATAATGCAGAAGTGGTGGTGATCTCAAGGTGGTGTGAGAGGAGTGCTAGTGAAGAATTCTACCACCATAGGCCGACAACATCCAATAGATGGAAAGGGAAATGGCAAGCAGAAAAATGCACCAAAGAAAGGTGCTCCAAGTACCAAACCCCTTTACTGCAGCCATGTTAGCAAACTAGGGCTGCCAGAAGGGGTTCAGAGGGAAAAACACAGACAGGCCAGTGCAGCCATGCTGCATCCACCAGCCCAAAGCTCAGCTGCAGTGCTGCCCTGCATGAGCTGGAAAGCAGCTGGTAGAGCTTAATAGCATAAGGAACAGGCAATACCTTTTGCTGCTGCATGCATGTTAAACATTGATCCTTTCTTTTACAGCCAGCTGATTGCCTTCAGGCATTGCCATCACCAGTTTCTGCTCTCTGTTCTGTAAACAGCACAGAAGAGGTTTTTAAAAAGGAAGCTGGAGTCCTGGATTATACTGTCTATCTATGTTTAAAAGGCCAAATTGCCCACATGATCTAAAAAATATTCCTAAAATTACTATACTCAGTAAGTAGAGTTACAAATCTCAAAAGTATCTACTTCTTGTATGCGTGGAGAGGAAGGGGAAATCGATTTTATAATATTTTATTTTTTTTTACTGATAACTGCCCCTATGTGTGTAGATCTACGTAATCTGTCAAACTATCAGCAATACTAATCATAGTACACTGTACACTATCCTTGGAAATATTTGGTTCTGCATTTCCATCTACATTTGTTTGTCTTTCTCTAGTGTGGTATTCTTTCTCAGTTACATGCTGTAGTTGAATGACATATGACAAATGAAGTTGTAGGAGAAGGTGGCATCTTAAATGGAAGAGCCAAGCCCATTATAAGCATTTTTCTGAGACATCTGCAGGATGCTGATCAATGTAGGTTTAGCTGGACAGAAAATGTACCTCTTCTGAAGGAATTTCAATACTCACTTAAAAATATGTGAGCAATAAGAAGTGTGTAATGAATGGATAATAATTGGAATATATAGAAATTATGTGACCAAAATTTACAGTCCATCAAGAGAAATATCTGCATCTGTGAAATGCTCACAGCTCCTTATAAAAAATTGACATGACTTATTTGCAGAATGATACAACTATGCAGAAGACAAAAGGTTAATTTTCTTTCATATTAGGAAAATTTTGCAGCATATTATAATAGTAAGAATCAAGGTGAAATCACTTTCCCTTTGGAATTTATGACACATTTGTAATGGTGAAGCTCCTATGATGGCTCTTTTTTACTGATTCTTTAGCACAGTTGATTTCATAATGAACCAAATTTCTGCAAATTCAGTCAATACTGTTAAGTCTGTAACTGAGACATATTCAAAGACTGTGTGTTTTGCAGAATAAAAGTCCAAAACAGAGGAAATAGGGAAGAATTATCTGTAGGCAAGGCAAGTGCAGCTGGTAGACATGGGGGAGGAGCCCTGAATTATTCCTGTTTGTTTTGAGGTTGGTTTCCTTGGCTACTTCAAACAATGCAACAACTTTTCTGGGCATATGCAAGCAGCAAAGTGCCACTCCTGTTAAGAATCAATGTCTTCCACTAGCTGAAAAAAACCCAACCTAATGTTTTTTTGAAACTGAACAGTGGAAATTCTGCTGCTTTTTAGAAAGACCAAACTTCTCTTAAAGCTAAAACAGAGCATACAGTGACGTAACTCAAGTAGCCCCCAAAGGCATCTAAGGTGGTTGATGTTCACATGAATTCCTGTAAAGCACCTGGTATTATTTGCAAACAAATACTTCTACCAAATATGTGATGCTCTTCCTTTAAGGGCTCTGCATTCCCTCTTCCCCCAGTAGCGTTCCCAGCACTAACTTGGTGATCGAAATGAAGCCCGCAAAAGTTCACTGTTCAACTCCCTGGCTGCTGCCTTTTCCAGACCGTTCTGCACCTTATTTTAATTCAGTGCGGGAGGTGCAAAGGCACCACTGTTCCACAGAGATGAGAGAGGACGGAGTGGGGTGCAGGGCTACAGCCAAACTCGTGTCCTTCCCATGCTTGAACTGGAGAGCTGGCTGCAGCTCCAGCTTTTGTCTTTCTACAAGAGCTTCATCACAGATCAGAACAAATAAACTTCTTCTGGTCCATGTGGCAGGAAGGTGGAAACAGTGTTGCCAGCTGTTCCCGTGGTGCAGCCGTAAATCCTGACTCCCCTTACCTATCAAGTGGACTTTTAAGGTCCTGGTTATTTGACAACTTCTGAGAAATATTAATAAGTCCATTATCCCAGCACTCTGCATCAACTCTAAATCAGATACATACCCTTTTACATGCCCAGAAGTTAAGTCAATTTGTGCAAAATGAGGGCATGGGAATTGTTTTATCAATTTTGCTTTGAAACATGCTGTTGTGTACTCTATGTCCACACAGAAGAAAATGAGTGCAACTTGCAGCCCAGACTCACAGTTTTCAACTTACTTAGCTATCACCATTGAGAAATAAACTTTTCTGAGTCTATACAGATATCATGTTTATCTCACCATGGCCTTGTATAAAAATCAGTTATGTATAATGAAAATGTGTATCCAGGATTAATCCTTTTACAAACTATGTGAAGAACAGTAGTAGCTTTCTGACATAATAACTAAATATTCCATATGCCAGCAGTTAGGTAGCAGAAATATCTCTGTGGAAAGGAATTTCAAGCATAAACTTGTCAACCATCTTGCAGCCTGAAGGATGCCCTCATTTTGCCTGTTCACATTCACCAGTTCTGTAGTTTGATCAGTGAGAGGAGAGAAACACCTACTGGAAGAAAACAGAAGTAAAGCTAAAGTCTGCTCCACTCAAGCACATGGATATTTTACTTTTTCACAATGTACCTGGTGGTTCAGCATTGGAACAATGGTACATAATAAGCCAGGCCTGAACTAGTAAGCATAGCAGAGCCTGCTTTTCTCTGATGCCTCCTCTCTGCAGTCCCTCCAAGACAGCCTGATGTGCAAGCCTCTCTGGGTATTATTGTTGGGAGTCAGTCAGGCAGTCACTGCGTGTCATTCAGTGCACCAGCTGTCACTGCACAATAGCATTCGTTCCACTGAACAATAAATTAAATCTCCCCATATCCTCCTCTGAGACTTACCATCACTTGACATGTGTTACTCCACAGAGTGCATGCAGGAATCCAGAGCTAGTGATGCAGACATGGGATTCTTACTTGAAATTCCTCATGAAATGAAAGTTTCAATTTTTTCCCCCTTTCAGTAACAAATCTATAAGCGTTTTTATGAAAGAATGAGTTTGCAGGCAGGTGGTGGACAGAGAGGCACAGCAAAGGCACCTCTGTTTACAGTTCTTACTAAAATTGCTCTGCAGAAGGTAGTGACTGGCAGCTCTGCACTGTGTGTATGCTTCCTGAGGCCTCATTAGGAAACAGACATATTGTATGAGATAGGAAAAAGAGGCATCTATTTGCCTCATCCTTTGTTTTGCAGGGAAAACTACTGTCTATCATTGTGGATTGTGACATTTCTCACTTAAAAACCCCACTGCATTTGAGAATCTTTACAATGTTTGAAATTAAGTATGAAAGTAAACACCTGGAATTGCCAAACATTGCTTCTAATTTATTCTAGATGCTCACTGTCCTCATCACCACTCCTTCCTTCATGCCAGACTGTTCCCTGCTGCTTCTCTTTAGCTTGTATGGGGCACTGACTCTGTTGAGCTCAACTGAGAAAATTGAGCTCCAGTCAATTTTCTTAATCCAAAGCAGGGACTCAGCTCTTCAGCCTTAGGCACTGCTTTGGCCTCTTGAACTATGACCAGCTGGGCCAGGATCAGTATCTTCATGCCTATCTGCATCACCATCTCTTTTATTCTTATTAGAGTGGCAAGGAGGTTCTCATGACTAGAAATTTATTATGATCTGTATCATCCAAAATAAGGAAAAAGAAGGAAACTACCAGGTATTGATGGTCATTTCAAGATATCAAAAAAATAAATGGTTAGGAACTTTAAAGTTGAAAAAATAAAAGAGCTACACTTTCCAACCTTTTTGAGCTTTGATTTGGCTTGGTTTGGTTTTGTTGTGTTTTTTTATCTCCAAACAATTGGATTTGAAACAACTGGGTTTGAAGCTGCCAACAGTCCTGGGATAGAAGTACCGTTTCTGATCAGATCTATAAGCCAGCCACCACAGGAACTACTACACAGACTGTAACTAGCTTTGGGAGAGATGTACTGTGTTCAGTGTCCTGCAAACTGTTTTGCTTTTGGAAAGATCACTCTACTTTCTGTGTCTATTAGCCTTGAATTCATGCTTCCCAAGAGCAACAATACTTTTCTTTGTTCAGCACCTTATGCTGCTTACTGGCTACAGTCCCAAAGAATAACCAGAATGCTGAAATAATTAAGATCTTTCCTAAGTACTTGCTAAATTACCACAGACCACTGTGTGTATTTCACTGGGTGAAATACAAGCTTTCCATGCATGGTTGAGTACCTGATTCAAGACAAAACACATTCAAGTGGGGCACGATGTGGCCTTGCCAAAACCCAGCTCTGTGAGTCTGTGAAAAAAACCAAAAAACAACAAAGTAAAAAATAGACTAATCTGGGAACATTCACCTCTCCATTTCCTTTTATCCACAGTATATAATACCTCAGTTTAAATTCTGGAGTTTGGTTATTGCAATTTGTAAAAAGCATTTGGAAGATCAAGGATGATAAACAATTAATGTTATTAGACGGATCTCTTATCTAATCACATGCAGGTATTTTTTTTAGCTCTGATGTTTATTTAATAAAATATTTAACAGGAAGCAATCAGTAACACGAGATGAAAATATACAATAAATGAATCTGGATTTTGTGCCAGATTGAATTGTAAGGGGGGAAAGTGACCAATTTTTCAAAGATGCCATATTCTCTATTTCAATTAACTTGTTACCTATAGATCAGATCAATATATTATGCTGTAATGAAAAGCAAGTTTCAACTTCATTCCAACATCTTGCACATCCTGTTCACTTGACTTCACTTGACAGAAAAATAAACCAGTATGTCTTGGTGAGTTCGGGGGTGTAGATTCTAATCTTTCTACCCCCTTCCTTTTGAAAATAAGCCCTATCAACAGATTACTAGACATACTGTTATATTTTATATGCACTCCTGAAGATAAATTTGGAGGCTGGTTTGAAATTTTTATTTCTTATCTTATATACACCTAACTCAACTTCTCTGATTGCTTTTCGTGAGTCCTCTAATGGGTACAGCAACATCTCCAGGCCCACAGCTGTGGAGATTACGGGAGAAGGAGCACTTTGCCCTAGGCAAAAACAACAATTCTGGTGATGCTGTGACAACCAGGGTGTGTGGCACAACACAGGTGGAATCGCTGGAGATGGCAGCTGCTGCTGGCAGAGAGAAGAAAGGTGGTACTACCAATGCCAGTGAAGGCGTCATGGGCCAAAGACAATTCCAGCAGCCAGGATGACCCATCTCATTCCCCACAGCCATGTGCTCCATGTCAGCCTGGATTGCATGCTGCTTGTACTCTCTTAGCACCAAACACTTGGAGGAATTTTTGCAGAAGAGAAAGGACAATAAATAGGGTGAAACAGAGGACGTTGAAAACCCACCTTCACCTCTGTCTTAGCATCACCAACAGAATCAGCGGCCACACCAAACTGACCCAAACCATCTGGCCCAAAGCTTCCAAGTGTGCTGCCACTGTACACACAGACCTTCCTCTGGTCCTCTGGAAAGACAAATCCTGTTACTGCCGCAATGGAGGTTTCTGAGGCACAGAGATGTCAAGGGCAGATAGAAGCTAGCCTGGGAACCTACCATCATTCCAGGTCTCCTTTTCTATTCCTGTCATCTGGCAGACCCTCTCTCAGGAGCTGCAAGCTCAGCTCTGTTCCCAAGGCCTCCTTGTACCCCTGGGATCCATGAGAATCCCATGCCATGCACAGGTGTAATGGACAGGCTGCTAATCCTTCCAACCTGTCATTGGGACTTGTGGACAGGACTGGACACATGGTAACTTCCCTGATGAGCAACCTCTGCTTCTTGAGGAATGTTTGTAAATGGCCTTAGAGAAGGGCTTAAAAACACTGTTCTAAAGAAATGATGAAAGTAGAAATTATGAATACCCACAGTATAATCTATATATTAAAGTTATTAAAGTGATTAATTTTTGTTATCCAGATTAGGGCAGTAGATTGCCCAAAAGCTTATTTTCAGAATACCTTTCAGAAGAAGCAGTGAGAGGAACATATATACTAGAGGCAGGGTCATAAAACTGCATCAGGGCAGTGCTAAGATTGTCATATTGGGGGATCCATCAATAACAAGGAAAAGCAGTGCAAAGTGTCAGAACTTACAGATATAGAAGTTATTTTGTGTAAACAGGATGACGGATAATTAGCCAGAACTTCAGAAGGTTGCCTCAAAGCTAAATATAGAGACAGCATAAAAACAGATGACATTTAGCACTGATGAATGGTGTACATTGGAGGAAATTTTTGCTCAGGATACTGAGTCCTAAGCTGACAGTAATGATTCAGGAAAAAAATATCTTCCCTTTGTGTGGATATTGCAGCATGGAAATTGTTAAATAGATGGCAATATTTTTAAAAATAAAAAAAAAAAAAAGTGGATTACAGATTCTTGATATTTAATTAGTGCCCTAAAAGTTTGACTGAACTAATTTTGTTCACTCCACCAGACATGCAACAAGAACCAAAGTTTCAAAGTTACCAAAAAGAGCTGAGGTATTCAGAAGGATTCAGCTGGGAAAGAGAATAACTGGAGGTGATATCAAGGGCATGCAGTTGACAAATGCTCACATATGTTTTTTAATTTCTGCATTCCTAGGTAGATGTGGGTCTTAAGCTGTTTACTTGCTTTGCAAAAAAAAAAATAAATGAAGGGTTTTGGGGGGGTTTTTTTTTTTTTTTTTTTTTTTTTTTTTTTTTTTTTTTTTTTTTTTTTTTTTTTTTTTTTTTTTTTTTTTTT
>VWZU01017029.1:445260-469627 GCA_013397095.1 Sterrhoptilus dennistouni | reverse complement strand
TCCTGTTCAGCTGCTGTCACCAGAACCCCCAGGTCCCTTTCCTCCTGGGCACTGTCCATGCACTCTGACACCAGCCTATAACGCTGCAGGGGGTTGTTGTGGCCAAAGTGCAGGACTCGACACTTGCACTTATTTAACTTCATCCTATTGGCCTCTGCCCATCCATTCAACCATTCCAGGTCTCTTTGCAGAGCCCTTCTACCTTCCAAAATATTGACATGTGCTCCCAGCTTTTCCAGGAGTCTGCTGTGGGAGACAGTGTCAAAGGCCTTGCTGAAGTCCAAATAGACATCCACAGCCCTTCCTGCATCCACCAGGTGGGTCACCTGGTCATAAAAGGAGACCAGGTTGGTCAAACGTGACCTACCCCTCCTAAACCGTGCTGGCTGGGTCTGATACCCTGGCCATCCTGTACATTCTGTGAGATGACACTCAGTATAAATTGTTCCATAACCTTACCAGGTACTGAGGTCAAGCTAACTGGCCTATGATTACCAGATCCTCCTTCCCACCCTTTTTGTGAATGGTTGTCGGTGACCTGAACCTCCACAGTGAGCCAGGACTGTAGGTAAATGATGGAAAGTGGCTTCACAAGCTCATCTGCCATCTCCATCATCACCCCGGGATGGACCCCATCTAGCCCCATAGATTTATGATCGTCCAAGGGACTCAGCAGTTCTCTGCCTGCCTCCTTCTGGATAACAGGAATCATATGATACAGAAGAGACACTGCTACACTGCTCAAGGCATTTACACTGAGGAAACCAAGAAACTAAGAACATTTTTTGATCACTTTGTTTTTCTAGCACTAACATGCATGAGGAGGGATGCCTGAGCCACTTCTTCAGTCATGAGCAGTATCTCCAAATAGCATTCTCTTCTCCTACTCCCAAGGCCCTAGGAACAAGGGAAGTGCCACAAGAAAGACTGGGTCCACAGGTTGCCTCTTCCACAACACAAACACCTGTCTTTCCCTTATCCCCTTGCTTACTCTGTGAATTTGGAAAAAAAGTAATGGTGTCTGGGTGCTTCACAAAAGGAAGTGAAAAATTTCAAAGCAGACAGGAAATACTGTGCTGCAATGAAGCCAGCCTTGTGATAAAGGAACATCCTTTTATGGACAGGTCTTTAGAACCCAAACAATTTTACATGTAAGCACTTACACACACATATATACATGTGCGTGCACACACACACACACACACACACACACACACATAAGCACCTTTCACAACTCTCAGAGATTAGAGTTTCATCCACTTGAACTTTGGGCCGGACCTTGACAATACCTCTGGTTTTGTGACTAATGCAAATTTAAAAGCGTTCTCAGAATTTGGAGAATAATCCTGCCCCTGTGAACCTCTGTCTGCACAATTACTTTACAGTGTCAGGGTTGTGAGGGTTATTCTAGTTACTCATAAAGTAAAAAGGAGTTTAGGCAATTATCTTATTTTCCACCTTCAAGCTTATTTTTGCAATAGTTTCTCTTTATACTAGAGGAGTAAAAACCCCTATTTTTGTTCTAAAGTTGAACTTGAAAATATATTTATAATATGGTAATCATATCAATATATTAGCTATAAATAGAACAAATTTACAACACAGAATCAGAAACTGCATATATTAGTCAAAATGGAAAAAATGCTACATTGAACAATAGAAAATTTCACAATAAAACAAAATGCTATTTACCATCTAAGCCATCAGGTTAAGTTATGTGAAGCAGCTCAGAAGAACTCAAGGAAGGAAGGAAGGAAGGAAAGAAGGAAAGAAGAAGGAAGGTTCATTAATAGACACTAAACATTAAAACTGTTTCAGAAAGCACACTAGAGAGGAACTGGGTGAAAGTAATGACTTTCTGTATGTTAAATGAAGAAGTTACTGAAACATCTTGCATGTGTATTTTTACTGAATTTTTGTATTGATTCCAAAACCTTAAAACTCAAAACCACCCTGCTCTTGTTTCGCATAGGGAAAATTCAGTACTTTTTAGAAGAATATCTTGCATTTGTGTGAGGTCAGCATTATAGTAATGTGTGCTTCCCATCATAGGTTCAGCTTGGAGCTAAAATCAACACAAGCATATATACCAAAATATAACTTTAGCATTCCATCTACATGGAGACCAAAATAAACAGAAGGATATACTACTGAAATCCCCATGTTGATACACAAATACATTGTGAGTACACATGAATATACAGCTAAAACCATCCAATGTGTTGTCTAAACTTTGCAGAAATGGTGCCCAGAAGCTTCTCACAATTAAGCCAGCCAATATGTCTCACAGCGAATTTATTACCCTCACTCCACCATATGAAAATACATGTAACTGAGCAAAACTGAAGAGACTTTTCTCTCTGGTTTTATGATTCCTCCACAGATTACAGTAGATACATTTATACCAGGTCTATGCATTTTCATTATATCTTTGTCCTTTTCCACTGATTAAAAAGGCAGGGTTGCTCAGGCCTATGGCTGAAGTCAGTAACAGCACAGTGTGGTTAATTCTTTTTCCAGGGGAGGACAAGAAGAGGAGTGGAATGAGGCATGCGTCCTTATGTCTCTGTCTCAGTATTGCCACAGTGCAGCATGCCTACAGGGCTGTGGGGGAGAACATCAAAGTGATGCTGCTTGCTAGCTCTTGTTATCATCTTCCTTTTCCACCTTGGACTTGCAACCTGTAATTTTGTGAGCAAACTAGGTGTTCCCAGGTCTCCCCTCCATGTACTTTCAAGATAATTATCTGTTCCAGCCTTTCCTCTTCCTGGAGGACCCACACCTAATGAGCTAAGAAGAAGGCAGAATAATGCAATAATGACATTTGCTGAGAATTTTAAGCAGACAAGAGTTAAGGAACAGAAATGAAAGTGAGAACGCACTTACAGAGGCCCAGTGTAAGTCATCATGACTCATCAGAACATAACTAAAAGAGCAGTAGCAAACCAAACCAAGTATTTTCAGGGCAGACACTGCTTCTCATTTGCAGCAAAAAAATAGACAAGAAGGCAGGAGGCTATTCATTGATTTTAATTAGTGGTTCAATTATGACCAGCACATCAGGACTATATTAATTGAAACAGGAAGGCTGTTATCTGCTTAATCAGATCTGTATTTCTCTATGCATCAGTGTTCATTTCATCAGAAAAAACTTAGCTTGCTGGAGACTGACCTTTTTCAGAAGAAAAAAAACTCCACAACACAAAAACCTCCATAAAACCCAGCTGTAATTAATGCTGCTGATGTTGTTGCATGCTTTAGAAAATGTGCAACTCATCAGAATTACGGGATGGTTAAGTGAGAGCCATGGAGGAGCCATTGTCATATGTGGTCATTTCAAAGGAAGCTGCTACTTGTCCATGAGAGTCCACCTGCACAGAAGCCGGTCACAGACCTACCCACTCAGATTCAGGAAAGCTGCTTTATTTCATGGGATCACAGAATGGTTTGAGTTGGAAGGGACCTCGAAGATCATCTAGTTCCAAGCCCCCTTCCATGAGCCAGGAGATCTTTTACAAGATCAGGTTTCTTAACACCCCATGCAACCTGGGCCAGAAAAGTTTTAGGGATGGGAAGTTCAGTGCCTCATTATCCTCACAGTAAGGAATTGCTTCCTAATTTCTAATCTAAATCTACTCTCACTTTAAAGCTCTTCTTTCTTGTCCTATCACTACATGTCCTTGTGAAAAGTCACTCTTCAGACGTCATGTAGGCTCTCTTCAGGTACTGAAAGGTCACAATTAGGTCACCCCACAGCCTTCTCTTCTCCAGGGTGAACAGGGTCCTCCTTCCTACCCTTTTTAAAGATGAGACAATATCTCCCTTTGTCCAGCCACCTGGGACTTCCCCTGACTGTTATGGCTTTTTGCGTATCATGTAGAATGGCTTGGCAACTGCATTAGACGATTTCCTCAGAACTCTGGGATGCATCTCATTTTTGTAGCTGTAAAAGTCTGAAAGCTGAACTGTGCTAAAGGGCTGACTCCAACACCAGAAAAAAAAAAAAAATCTGCTACCATTTCCCATTTCCAGTATACATAATGTTATGTCAGACTCATAGAGAAACTTAATTCCACAAGGTAGCACTGGCTCTATTTAAATACCCTTATGGTTTGAAGTGTATGTGAAGGAAAGTGAAACATGAGTTTAAGAATTACTGGCTTGTGAGTGGGGCAGAGTAGTGTATGAATCGTGCAGTGCAGTGATGTGGTAACAACCCGTATCTCTACAAGTGGGATGAAATCATTCTACTTCATTTCGGTACCGGGAACTTCACATCCTCATAAGAAGAGTTCAAAACTGACTGAGCACTACAATTTTTGCACAACTAACTTAAATACTTGGCAATAATGTTAAAAAAAAAAAAAATAAAAGCAAGGAAAGAGCCACAAAATTGTTCACACTATCCATAGCAGATGGTGATATTAACTTTATCAACTTCAGATAAAGTTAATTTTCATTTTTTAAGTGTACAGCTGAAGATACGTGTGCTATTGATTTTATCTCTTCTACTTTCTACTCTGAGTCACATGAATTACTAGTTATTAAGTTGTCAAAAGCCCTTTTTTCATATTTGAGTCTACATTTAGAACTAATTATGCCTTTTCAAGTAGCATGATAGGCACTTTTCAGCACCAATCACATTAGGAGACCAATTCTAACTCTATGTAGGCATTTGGAAAGTGTTTAAGCCAACAAAATGATGGGAGTAGGTTGAAACATCCCAGGAAGCCTTGGTTAGAGCTAAGAGCTTCAGCAGGTTCAAGAAAGCTATTGGGAACAATAAACAGATTTTTTAGGTTGGGTCTTACTTCCCCTACTGCATAGACCAGGAAGCAACTAAAAAAAAAAACCAACCAAAAAAACCCCCACATTCATACTCAGCAGTTTTTTATTAAGCTAACTTTTCCTACATGTTTGAAGATGTAATCTTACACCTCCAAATCCCTCACAAACATTAGCATTCAAAGCTACGTTTATGGGATATACCATTATTTTTCAGCTGTAACACCATAGGACAAAGTGGTCTCGTGATTCATGATGCCAGCATGTTAAAACTTATTCTTAGTCAGAAGACATGATTTTTTCAATATGACTTCAATCCAAGAATTTTGTGACTGATTCAAGAGAGTCTATGAGACCACAGACATGAGAAATATGAGCAGGTGTCCAAGTGATACAGGGTATGGGAAAAAGCCAGTGTCCAGTGATGCACATGGATAAAGGTTAAAGAAATGGACTTTAACAATCTAGAAGACAATTCAAAAGCAAAACCCAAAATCAGAAAACTACAATTTATTGGAAAAAAATGTTTAAAACTTCACTTGTAAACAGTAAAGTTTAACCAGACCTGAGGACTTCTCAGCAAAATTGAAAAAACAAACCATAAAAAGCCTGTGTTTTACAATCATCATAAAAGTGGAAACTTTTCATAGTGCTCAATAGAAAAATGGTAGATATTAGAAAAGAAGTGTCTCTTTCATCTGTACGTCTTCATTTTCCTGGAAAGCTTCTGTCAGCAATATTGCAGAGTATATGCCTCTAATTTCCCATAGAAGGCCAAATTCTGCTAATATGGAAAAACCTCTGCCTAGGGCATTTTCCCTGTGATCTTTCTTCAAAGCTAGGGGAGAGAATTCCTTGCCATGAATTGGCCATTCTGCTCCATACAGATACAAGCTGAGCTGGCAGCTTAATATTTCTACCATTCAATCTCTACGGGTTAAGTCCAAGTGCTGTGAGCTTGTGGAGTAAAATTTCTGGCCAGTTGTTATTGCTGTTGTTTGACACCAAGTCACTTTGCCTTAATCTTTGGTTATTTCCAATAAGTGTTTTGTGGGGTTTTGTCATTTTCAGGACAGAACAATGACATTTTTATAGGTAATTTCACAAGCTGTATGTTTTCATTGGCAGGAAAGTTAAGGGCCCTGGGCTAGCTGCCTTACAGAGGCAAGAGCACAAGCTAACTTAAAATACTGGATGCCCAGTTACCACACATCTAAAAAGGAAACACTAATCTAGAAGACAATCATGAAGACAACGTCGCAGGAAGATCTACAAACTTACACAGCAGTGCAGAAAACCTCAGTCACTGATTGAATGCCTTTGCTAGTTCAAACCATGTGAATTTGTAGCAAGCCTTACTTTCCTCAGCAGGAGAAGGAGGAGACAGGGAGCTGTCCTTTGGCTGTCCTTCCTAAGGCACCTGCCAGTCTTGCAAGATGCCAAACCTAAGTTACACATTTCCTGAATGACTGAGCTTGATCACCGAGTGAGGCTATCCCTTGCTGGAGCTCCTGACCCTCTGACTATTGAGAAAGCTACCCAGAGTAATGGCCCTCCAGCTCCTATCTGATGCTGGATCCCTGTATCAGCACTCCATTCCCCTTCACAGCTGGATTGCATGTTCTCCAGAAACCACACAGGAGTGCCCCTGCTGCACTCACAGCTTGGCTCTGCACAATGGGCATGGGCAATGCCACTTCCCAATGACATGGACAATGACAGTTTTTAAGAACTTACAGTTTTCTTAAAAGTCTTGAGTATTTTTAAGAACAATATACCTTCCCCTCACAGTGGTTATGGGGCTTGACTACTTGCCCTAATTTCTAAAACTCTAAATGTGTTATTTTTAATACTACAAGCAGCAGAATTGTCATCCACTTTAGTATCTGTCACAAAAGTCCAAGTGGGAAAGCAAAAGTCCTTACCTTATCCCTGTGAATATTATGATACAATAGATATCAAGATTAGAAAATGGAGTCATGCTTATTTCATGCTATTTTAAGAACTACTGATTTCCCATTTATGCTAAAATCTCGCCCTTTAACAATTGCATTTGCACTCTCGTTAAGCAAACACAATAAGCAAAATCGTAACACTGCAAACACATAACTCCATCTTGTGCAGCAGTCATCAGTCCCACTGCTTGCTGAACTGCAATCTTATTTTGTAAGTCAACAGCACCCCTTTAGAAGTTCTATTTCCTATTTTTCTTGAAGCTTGGTTTCTCACTGGTGTATCACACATTGATTCACTCTGCATTCCTGATGTGCACCCTGTTAGGAAAGAAAATCCTAATTCTTTTTGTTTTTCTAGCCTGTCAACCCACAGTTCTCACAGGTAACAGGAAGGCTTGATAAAATCTGAGTTTTTCCAATTTTTGTACATTTAAAAAGAAAATCAGCTATTTTGATCGCTTGAAAAGTGATTTGGAGGTGTTAATACAAAAATCATAACCAATATATATCTGGAATGCAAATGGAAAGGATGCTATAGCATTGAGGTTTCTTTTTCAGGTAATTAAAAATTTAGCTTGGCACAAAGTTTCTGAACTGTATTGTCATTGGGAATGTAGAGCCTCAGATATCTGCAGAGCTGTCCGTTCAGCAGTTATCTGCATTACACAGGAAGCATTCCGCTGGATGATTTTAAAAAATGTTCAAGCTGCCTTTGAGATAAAAATCTGAACTTTCGGATGATTCTTTGAACCTATTCCAGTCTTCTTGAAATTATTACTCTAGGTTGGAAAAAAAGTAGCTTTGGACTTTTTTGTGTGTGTTCCTGTTTCTACCTGCTTTGTGCTGGACCAGAAAAAAACATGAAAACAACAATTTATCTCAGACAAGGCTTTAAGTTTTCTGGTTTTCCAGGAAATTTGCTCCTTTTTGACTGTTTATACCTACTGAAACCTTATCTATGTACTACTGCTTCTAGTGACAGGTTGTCATGTTTGTAGTTGTCATGAGAGGGCAGAGGCAGCCATGATTTCCCACATCCTCAGATAATGACTTCTGAACTCTGGAAAAGAACACCTCCCCACACCAGACAAAGAGTCATTGTCAGGTTTGAATTGGTCAAATTATTAAGAAACTTTTATTTAATGGATGTGAACCTGATTATGATTCTTTAAATGCTGTGCTTTCCTAAGCAAGAGTTCTTGTTCCAATGTTTTTGTAATACTTTTGAGTCCTGTGTCTCTGTGGGCAAGTTCTATACAGATTATTTATTGAAATAAGAAAACAGGAAAATTGACTTTTTCTCCATATGATTATAAGCAATTCCTAGCCAGGGAAGACGAAGGTTAACAAAGACTGCATAGAGCATCTGTTGACAAAGTACTTTGACTTTAAAATACATGATTAAATAAACATCCTTTCATTTCTGTGTTCCTTTTGTTTCCCACCACATATGAGGCAAAAGCAGGGGACAGATAATTTCTAGGGGTGTTTTGCTGATATTTTTTTTGTCCTATGTGGTGCTCTTAGACAGTCAGCTGGCCAAACTAGTGTTATTTCACTAATTAATATTTCATCTCTGTTCTTCCTGGGAAAGCCAATGCCCTGAAATTTTCATGTTGTCTGTTTGCTTCTAACAGGTGCTTGAGGCTGAGAAGCCTAAATACATGTAAATAAAATAGCATATTTTTGTATTTCTATGCTGCATGTACTGAGAAGACCATGTGTCATATTGAAAATCAGTGAGTTTTGACATGACCGTTGCCAAGTTTTTTAAGAAATCAGAATATCACTTTCTCCAACCAACCATTTTCTCTCCTCGTTCAAAGATTGTGCTTGTGGTCAGGTTTGTGATAAGATCTGGGGTATAAAATACTCTAGGCATTTTATCTATATTTTTTTTTTATGAGCATTTAAGGCTATACTCACTCCAGTTAAACTAAAATGCTGATTTAGTTCAATTTTTGATTCTTACTTGAGCATTTACTGCCTTTGTTATCATCACATCCACACCCAACATTGTTGTAGCATTGGAAAATGGTGTGAGGCCAGGTCTCCCAAGGTTTAGCTCTGTGCCATTTGTTTTTACTCAATCATTGTCAGGATGAACAAACCCAGACAGATCTGCAGCAGCTTGGAGAATGACAGCTAAAAAAATCCTGGTATAAATGTGATATGTCAAGGAGGCACTCAGGAGTCAATTTTCCCATGTAACAAATTATGAATATGTATTCCAGGTTGTGGGTGCATAACTGAGTATAGTTTAGCTGATGATTTGATAATTGAGCAGATTGGGTACAATATAATTGCTTCAACCTCCCTCTTTAAAATCAAGGTGAAAATGTTTTGATCCACAGCTGGTGTGTGAATGATGCTGGCAACAAGCAGCAAGTGACTAAGTTATAGGCACTTGGTTGTATTAACTGCCTGCACTTCACTTCTCAGAAACCACACAGGGCAGCAGTGAGACAGGAGTGAGTCTGCAGTGTGCTACTTGGTTGACCTGTCCTGCTTCCCTCTGGCATACATGTAGTGTCTACACTGCCTTTGACAAGTTTTCAAAGTGGAGAGAAATAATTCACACAAAGGCATGTTTACAGTGCTTTAATAGGCACTATGAAAATCACTTTCTGTAAATGGTGTCAGAGGAGAACTACCAAAACATTTCACAGTCTGGTATCCATGCATTGCTTCACTTGAGAAAGAGCTCGTACACTAAATTAGTAACACTCTGTTATTTGGAAAGCCAGGTAGGTAAATATCAGATGCATCTGAAAAATCTGAAGAAAAAGACACCCTACATAGTATCTCAGTGAGATGCATGTAATTAATGATTATTTTCTTGCTTTATGAGCAAATCATATCATGCACACATATTCAGACCTCTCCTCCAGTCACATTATTATCCTTAGATTTTGATTGTAGATAAGACAATGGCAAGACTGCTATTAATTTATACAGTATCTTCCTCTGATCAGTATCTTCCTATGATCCCACATAATACAAAAGTCATTGAAGTGTGAAATTTTAATAATGTGCATTTGTATCCAACTCCCCCAGAAACTGCAGGTCTCTTACTCAAGACTGCTCTGTCAATAATGTACTCATAATTGCATTGGAGCATGAGACTTATACAGGCACAGAATCAGGTAGTGCAGAACGGTGTGGTAATGAAAGGATACAATATAATCATTTTTCAAGAAAATGAGCTGAATATAAAGCCATATGCATGCTTCAACCATCCTCCTTGTACCTCGTTGGAGTTTTTCTTTCCTCATTTAACCTTGTACTGATCCTACCTTTCCCAAATGCATTTTTGGACCGCCTTTTTATCCAGTCATACCTTCAGGCTAAGGAATGGAAATATTTATTCTGTACATTCCCATTCATTTCAATATTTGTACAGGATAATAACACTTATTGTCTGAAAAAAAATCCCAAAAAACAACCAAAAACTCCACAAGAGTATGGTCAGAAAAATTAGTTTCCTACAAATGAGGACGAGCAGGCAAAAAGGCAGGTAGCTACCCAGAGGACTCNCCAAGATCAACACAAATTGAGGAGAGAAGGTGCTGCTTTTGAATACATAACCTTTAATTCTGAGCTAACCCTTACCTGCAACCCAGCTGCAGGTTTGTGAGACTCAGCTTCAGAAAACAAGAAATCATGCTTCTCATTTCTACAATTAGAATGGCCACAATCAGGGGTATAATCTGCTCATGGCTCTGTGCAGCAATGTTTCCTTTGGCACACATATACCATGCTGTTTTTGCTGAAGAACCACCTGAATCTGGTGGAATAGTCAGAGCCAATTACCACATCTGGATAGCTGCCTGCAGAGTGTGGTGGCTAAAGAAATTAAATTATCTCTCCTTCCTAGAAAAAGGAAGCCATCTGGCTGGCAAAGAAGAGGAGCAGTGACAAGCAACATGCAACAGTCTCTTGTGTATCTCCTGCGGCTGCACAGAAGGACTCCATTCCCCTTAGCCCAAAGATTTTCAGTACATTTGATGTACCTTCAGAAGAATATGGAATTAGATAATATCGTGAAGATATGCCCATTAAAACCTTATTTGAAGAGTCAATTTTGTTTCTGAAAAGATTTCAAACTCTACCATTCAATATAAAGTACTTTATGAAGAATTCAGAAGGTTTAATCACAAAATATGCTGTATACTAATGCACACTTTGCCTGCGAACACTTAAGTTTTATGTTTTTATATATTTTGGTAATACTCCCCCTGTGGTTGAGGGAGGTATTTATGTACACCCTTGGCATACTGAGCAGCATTCCAATTAATCACTTTCCTCCCTTGCTTTGAAACACCTAAGAATGACTATGATAGTAATGGGAAGGTGATGAATTCAATTTCTCTGTCATGTTCAAGGCTGCACAGTAAATCATGGCACAGTTAGTCACCACAAAGGGGAACTGGCAATGAGAGGATTTAATGTTACTAACTCTCTTTCATTGTACATCATATCCTCGGAATGTTAGCTCACTGTCTTTTCAAAAGAATTCCCTTTTTTTTAAATTTCCTCCATCACTTCCCTTTTTTTTTCACCCAGATGAAACTACTTTTCACCGATAACATGTATTTAGCAATGATTACATAGGCCTGACATTATGACAGGAAGGGTTTGTAATTAACTACACTGTTATGTTGTTTAGATTCATGTTTCTTCAAAAGATGCTGATATGCAGCATCATTACCTATAAATCTTTGCAAAATAGTCATAAAAATATTTAAGTCTGACAGAAAAGGGGAGCCCTCACATTCTTAATATTTTTTCTTTTTTTTTTCTTTTTTTAAAGTAGAGGTGGTATTTAACCTAAATATTAAGTAGTCAGGTCAAATCACAGAGCTATCACCTGTGACAAACTACTTCATATAAGAGTAATCCCTGCATTATCTTTCCTTGCTTTTACTCCAGCCTACCCCATCCTTCTGTCCAGTAACAGTTCCGTGTAGTAGTACTTTTCAAAGTGACATGCTAGGATCCAAGCACCAACCTGAAGTTTCTACAACACCCCAGCAAATGTAGTAGATGGCAACACTCAAGAATAAATGTGTCTCAGCTTACATGTGCTACTGTGGCCAAATCTCAGACAATAGTAATTGCCTCAATTCATAGGGGTAAAAATATTAATGATGAGGATGGTGATGTAATGATGATGATGATAAGCAGATGATCTAGAGAAGGAAATTCACAAGTAAATCCAAACTCATTCATGGAAACATGTTAATAAATCCAATTATACTGCATAAAAGTGCAAGTCAGAAGCACAGCACAGCTCAGTGTAAATGACCAGAAAGCAGTGACCATTGATTTGGGCTGAATCACAGGATAAACTATATAAACTCTCCACTTCTGCAGCTATGCTAACAATTAACGTACAACCAAACAGAAAATATAGCACAGTGACCATTTGCAGATGTGAGACCCGGTGTGACAGGGAATAGTGACTGAGGAAAACAAACTGTTATGGCAAGATGCTGCATTGGGTGACATCACACCCATAATCTGAAGGTATGTTTTGGAGGCAAAGTACCAGAAAGTATTAACTGAAACCAGGAAACTCAGTTCTGTAACAAATACCTCATGATCACTATTAAATGCAAAACGAATAAAACAAAGGCTTAGTGAACCCAAGTTAATTGTTAAGCCAAGTTCACATATCAGTATCCAGACATATGTGACTAAGACTCACATTTTTATCTCAGTCTTTTTCTTTAGTACTGTTTGCTTATGTGCAGAAAACACTTCTCTTGAGTTTATATTCAGTTTAAAACCTGGAATTACATATTTTTTTGTAATACATGTCTATATTTTATGTGCCTGCAATCTGGTTATTTATCAAATGGGTGTGTTCAAAGTACATTAGAGGCATCATGTAATGAGGATTAGTTCTTTCGTACCTGATTTTTACTTTTGTAATAGTTAAATTGCAGTCTCAATTAGGTTGAAAATGGCACACATAACAATGATATGCTTCAGGGTTTTTTTATGGGGTTTTTTTTTCGCCTGGTGATAGGAATTTGTTAAAGTTTCTAGGTAATTATGGCAAGTTCGGGTCCTTCTTGATGTTAATTCTTGTAATTCTTGCTAATTCAAGTAATTCTTGCTTAGCTATAAAAACAGGTAAAAACATATATATATGTGTTTGGAATTTAAGTGGCTCAGGGAGCATTCTCAGTAAACTAGAAATGTTTGCTTTCTCTTTTTGTTAGACAATTAGGCAGAAAGTTCTGTTTGGAAAAGAAGGCATAACTTGCCTGTAGTTATGTCATCCCCTAAAATGAGCTTGTTTATTTGAATCACAGGATCACATCTGGCAACATGAACAAGGAATAGAATGCTAGGAGGCTTTCAAAGCAGGCAGGACCACTACACAAAGAATTTATGGCCCAAAGTTTTGCTAAGGGTAGCAAGGAAAGCAGGCTCATAGTCACTGTCTGAAGTGCAATTTTGACAAAGTGGGTTCCCACAGCGTCTAAGGTCAGCACAAGCCATTGTCAGTCTAGCAGTGTTTTCAGACTTTTGAAGAAGTGATTTTAAATGTGGGAATAATTTTAAAGGCACTTTAGAATTCAATCATCGATTATGGTTTCTCCTATTTTTGCAGCAGTCTAAGAGAAATCAAGGGAAGGTGTTTGTGTGCCAAGTCCCCCGATATGATTTCACTGAAGCCACAGTCTTACTATTCCTTCCATACAATACAATAGTAGAGAAAAAGGGAGGGGTTTTGGTTTGCATGGGGGAATATGAGTATAAATTCTCTGAGAGCATGATAGAGATTTTCATTTTCATATGCTTTACTTTTAAAATCAATTTTAACTATATTGGAGGATAAGGACAGGAAGAAAAACATACTAATATGAAAGAGGGTTCAAAAACTACTTCTAAGACATATGTGTATAAAGTCCAGCCAGAGAAGAGGAGGGGGCATAGTTCAGGTCCTAGTTTTCATTTGTGTTAAAAGCAGTAGCAACTCTTCAAAGACCGCATCAGCAACTTTATGCATATTGTCAAAACACTACTGAATTGAAGACACTCAGTTATCAAGTTAAAAATCTGCTTTTTCAGTTTACATAATTCCTGAAAATATTTACCCATTATTAATCTGTGTATGTACAAATCATGGGGAACAAGTTCTCTCTGCCTCACTCTCAGATTTCATCAAAGGCAATTTCCAGTGAAGTGAATGAGCATATTTTCAGGTTTAGCAACCTGAAATGTTTGCAGTGACAGATTTCATAACCAGCAATGACCTATCCAAAAAGGTAAATAAAACTTAGTTGTTTATGTTTTTCTAAGTCTTCATAGGTGTTTGTACTCACTGATCTCAAATTTAGTTTCTTATTTTACTTGATTTGGAGCAAGTCTTTCTCTCAGTATTACGAAGTTGGATCTTAAAAGGGACCAACTCCATGATACTTAGTACTGGAAGTTACTTTCCTGTGTTAGGGGTATGTCTGTATAAACCCTGAGAAGGAGGCTTACAGTCCTCCTGGATTTTTCTGATCCAATTGCTATCTGAAGTAGGGTTAGTGCAGTCCCCTGTAAAACATGGAACTTGTGGTGGACTCTGTGGGAGAATATTCACACACTGCTGTGCCATTAAGGTGTCTGAAGATGAAACTCCTGAATCTCAGTCAATGTTCTGGCATTTTTTGAAGTCTGAGTTACTGAAGAAAGAACCCAGATCATTCCTGGGAAGGTAGGTGGACATGAAAAACTACAGCAGATCCCATTTCACTCAAGGGAATAGGCCTATAGTGAAGTATTGGTGCTCATCCATTTGTCCTGGGCTCAGATGTCTGGAAAGATGCTAGAACAGCTCTTCCTGCAATATGTTTCTCAGATTTCTCAGAGGTAAATAATGTTGCTGTTTTCCCAAAATAATTTTTTAGCATTACACTTCTTCTATTTATAACCATGCATGAAAATAACCAATAGGTAAATTGCATGAAAAATCTTGTTTTGAAAGCTCTTGGAAGCAATACAACATGAACATAGTATTTTTATGTTGCAGGAATTAAGACAGGCACATATTGCTCCCACAAAGAGGACCCTGAGTTTGGGGAAGTCTTTGGTCATTGCACGAGAAGCTAAATGCCTTGAACAAATTATAGCACAGCATGTGGTTGTACAGCTTGAGGGACAAAGATGTGCTGTTACCACAAAACCCCCACAGTTCTGGGAATGCATCCGGATTAGAATGCATCTAAGGACCAGGGTCAGTGTGGCAAGAGACTGATAGCCATTGATTTTGGTAAAGAAACACAACAGAATCCTCCAAGAACGGTGCTTAGAAAACATATCAGATTTTTAAGTGCAGTAAACAGTGATCTGGGTGAGACTGATCATCTAGGAAGGGAGCAGATGGCACTGGGGAATCCTGGCAGAGACAAGATCACATGCTAATGAGTCTTTTAAAAACAAGAAGGGGTCTGGGAATGGGCAGATGGAGCAGTGTAATGGCTGGGAGTAATATGGGAAAAAAGGGCTTCATTTTAATTACTAATTTTTTAATTGAGAGTATTATAAACATGAATCAGGTGGGACTGGGCAGTTGTGAAAGGACATCTGGGACAGGATAAAGGATGGTAGAGATTTGGGAAGAAAAAGAGGGGCACTGCTTTGTGAGGGCACTTGACAGCACTATGTGGTATCTGCCCAGGCCTGGAAGCCAGCTGGGGACTTCTCCCCTCTGCCTCGAAGACACTTTTTGTTTATTCCCTGGGTGAGTATCCTGGGCCAAGTGTAGATAGTGCCAGTCAGACACTGCTTCTCTTCTGCATGTGTCATGGGGCAAGTCACTGCCATCCTCCATGCAGATGCCACACACGTGGCTTCTGTTCATTGCAGCCGCTGTGAGAAATAAGCACAGGAAAAAAGGTGAAATTAGGATTTTGTTCTCTTTATGCTTTTCAACTACTCATGCTATTCAAATATCACCTTCCACACCTTTTTATAAACATCAATATATTTTTTGCTTTAACACCTTAATACTCAGTAGAAATAAAATGCCATTATTTATGTAGCGTCTTAATATCCATGTTTACTTAGGGTTTAATGCATTTAAAAGGAATTATGGTGATCTGATATGTCAGCTACACTCAGAGATATTAAAACTGAAACTTGTCATGTACTTAAAAACCTCAAAGGTTTGTTTCACTGGTGAATAGAGAAAAATCTTCTTAAAGGATAGAAAGCAAATTGCGCCAAGACATGATGGCCATCATGGACAACAAAGGGGTTCAAGGTCACCGCTCATGAATTCTTAATTGAAATGCAGATGGCTCTAAAAAACAAAAAAACCTTCTCAATCTGTAGAGTATTTCTGCACAGTTACACCTTAATCCTTATTTTAAGTGTATAAAGAAAGTGAATAATGGTATATTTCTTTCTTAACAATATTTTACTTGGTGCTCATAGTACATTTAAAATCAGAATAAGGTGGTATTTAGAACACCATCCTAAAATTATTTGCATGAAGCGATATGGACAGAGACTTCAGAACCCTGGGTACTGTGCACAGGCTGATGAATCCACATATTTTTATAGACGTATATAGATACACACATACAGAAAGTAAGAGTCATCAGTACATTACAGGTACTGTTGCCTTCTGAAAGGAGTCATATGAGTCTCTTAAGACCACTTAATCTGAAATTGTGACATGAACAATTTCTTTTGCACCAACACAGAAGTGATAAGCATTTTTAGACAGATGGAGTAAAAAGATGCTAAACCCTTAAATATCAATAGATTCATAAGAGTTTGTTTCAGCCAGGGACCATGCCTGTGGTTGATGTCTTTGTCAGTAATATAGCTTCTCTTTACTTAAAAATATTTGCATATGCAGTAGACAGTTTTCATTCAGTTGCTCCAAGGTGACAGAGTCTGTGTTAGTCCTCAACAGAAACTTCTTTATAAAATATTTAAGCAGTTGCACTTCAGGGGCAAATACTCAGTCTCATTAAAGAGAGATGTGTAAAATACTCTACTGAGGTCAAGATTTGCTCAGAGCCTGCCATCTGAACTTTGTGGTCAAATGGATGCAGGAAGTTTTCTGTTCTTTTATTTTGACTGAGTGTTGACATTCTGTGGTTTTATAATTTTCCAAACCATTAAGCTGAGGACATTACAACAAGGACTGAGAGAGAGAGAAAAAAAAGAGAAGTACAACGAAAGTTGCCGACCAGTTTCCTCTCAATATTACAGTATATTTTATGAAAAGAAGAATGGAATGTTTTCTAGTAATTCTTCTTTCACCTTGACTACCAAAGAAGTCACTTTGAAAACTAAACATGTATGGTTACTTCCGAGTTGTTCCCCAACCAGCCCTGCTCTTCAGATAACCATATAAACGAGTTATATCTGTGGGTCCAGACCGCAGACAGAAACATGTTCACGGCTGGAAGAAGGAGGGCTCAAACTTGAGAAGCAAAGATCTTTATTCTGCACTCTTACCCATCTGTCCAGTGACCTCAGGGGCTCCCGGCTTCCCCTTTTTCCCCCGGGGGCATTCCCCAGGGAGGGGAGAACTCAGGACCAATAGCAGGGGCAGGGGGATGCGACCCAGAGCAAGAGGACATCTAGGGGAAAAGGAGGGTGGGAGGAACCTTATGTCTGGCTGAATCACTCAGCTTTTACCAAAGCACTCAAACCTTAGGGTGTGGCAGTGGGTGTTATCAGGGAAGGATTACAATGATCTGGGAGTAGGCTACTGTAAGGGGAAAACGACAGGGATTTGGGAAAAAGGGGGGTTTGTAGGGATAAACCATTACAAAAATTTAATAACAAAAACATACAGAGCTTTAGAAAACCCAAATGCACATTGCAACAAACATGAAACAGCTAAGGAGAGTTCTGCTCACATACATGCAGAGTATGTGTGCAGAGTATGGGAGAACCGAAACATATCCAGGAGCTCATGTGCTTTCTAATCACTTCTACCTGGATGTGGCATCCTGACTGCATAGTTTGTCTTGCACAAACATGCCAGGCTTGGCTCTCGGCCCAGAAGGATTGATGCCTAATTAGGTCCTATATCTCAACTGCAATTTTCAGAAGGGCCATAAAAATTAAAGTCACAGCCACAGCACTATTACATGACACATGAGTGCACCGGCTTTTTCACCCTGATGCTACTAGGATGAACCCCTACTGCAATGAAAGTCATATTTTTGTTCAAGTCCTTCACATATTTAATGTACTATTTATAAATCCATTAATTTTCCGGAGTTCAACTCCAGTTATTGCAAAAAAAAAAAAGTAAATAAATTTATAGCATAAAAATAAAATAAATGTTTCCTTCCCTAAGGTCACCATTCATCAAAATGTTTCAAACATTCTCCATTGTTTAAAAAAAATTAATAATAAAGAAGCATCAGAAGCTTTATACTTAGAGCAGCACCAGATATACTAAATAAATTCCTGACTGTTATTTATCTGATATGTTCCTTGAAAGACCTACAGAAATATAGTTTTCATATTGCAATGTTCCACTAATAAGATTTTCTTCCAATCTAAATATCCCTTGTGCTTTTCTAGCTTGATATCAATCTCCTCTCCGGATTAAACTAATCCAAATGTGTCATTCATTTCCTGATTTCCATGGGATTTTTTTTGATGATCCAGGATTCTCTCCGTTAGGTTCCTGCATAAGTCCATGCATTTTTTAATTCAACCTACAAAACCACAGAAGATGGTTGTCAGAATGTCTCAAATTGCAGTCACAAAAATAAGAATGAATGAATGAATGCCTCGTTCCAGCATTAAAATAATAAATGAAAGTCTTAACAGTAACAAAACCAACATACATCTCTGAAATTTCACATGATCTTTCCTTTCATTTTGCAACTATTTTCTCTCCCAGAAACTCCATTTTTATTACAATTGTCCAAGTAATTCTGCTCTGACCTCCAGCTCTGAACAGACTGTAACTGTCTAGCTTGCTTTTGGGATATTGTGTGAGACAGTGTGAAAATATGTACTTTAAATATGTCATTACTATTGGTTCCCACAAGCGCACAGCCATGGTTAAGAGCCTTAATTTTGAAATTTTCATGCTGACTAAAGTCACTTTATGACTTTGTTATGTCGTAGGTATTCCTACACTATTATTTCTTCCACTGCTTTTCAGTAAAAACAAAACAAAACAAAAAAAAAGCTGCCTAACAAAACTTCTCTGGAAGCCTACTCAGTTTTTTTAAAATGTATTCAAATTCCCTCTTACATTTAGAAGTATAAGTATTAAACAGGCAAAACCTGCAAGAAATTCAAATTTGTGGAAAACTAATGGAAAAAGCTTTTGGAAATATTATAGCAAATCCTGATTTTAGCAGTGTTAGACTCTTCAACAATAAGGACTGCTCATAAGAGTTGCTAAGGATTGATTACTTCAAATCAGTTTTGTTATTTTTGATTGTATTGCAGAAACTGAATTTTTTTTTCTGACACCAACCAAGTTTACTTTCACAGTTACATGTTACCAGCATAGTCTTCTCTTGGTTAGAAAGCTTTTTTTAGAACTAGATTATATATGAAGCTGTTTTGGGGGATTTTTTCATGGTTATAATTCTGTTTTTTTCAAGCCAAACTTTGCCAAGGAAACAGGGACATCGTCCATATGAATTAACCTAAGAGATGTTATAAGGATAAATAAGCTGAATTTTTTTTCACAGAGAACAGCAAAATACTGAGAGACGCTACAGCAGGTAAATATGGTCTTTGGCCTGCTTCTACAAAAAAATCTTTCTCTAAACAAGTGACAATATAAGGACAATCCATACCCTGTCTAGGTCACATGAGGCAAAGGGTTTGCTCAGTCATGGCCCACATCCCAAGTGAAGTAATAAACTGAAAATTCACAAAACTCTTTTTGCAACACTGAGTTAGTGTTGCTCTGACCAAACACCAGCTTCCCACACACTCAGCACTTTGGGGCAAAAGAATTCCAGCCTCAACAACATTAAATAAAAATACATAAGGAATTCAAGGTCTGCCATAACAACATGAAATAAATATTAAATAAAATATAAAATATGAAATATGAAATATAAAATACAAAATAACAAAATATAAAAATAATTTTTAAAATATTAAAAGGAAGAGTACAGGACTGATTTGATTTGGTTAAATATCACTTGAGGAAATAACTTTTTACTTCACTGCTCTCTGCTATTTACCTACTTTCTAGATGAGAAAAGATTTACATTGACTCCAATGAGAGTCTTTGATTTAAATCTCCTAGAGGCTTTACAGCATATTCACTTGGTTTTTTCCATCTTCTTCTCTCTTTCTCCATTCTTTTACTGTATTTAGTCTACAGTATATTGCCATGCTGCATAGCAATACAATAATCAAACTGCATGGTGCAGATCTGCTTCTACTGAGCCAGAACTGTACTTAGATAAACACTCCAGGAAATCCTGAATCCTGACATATTCTCAGTAGTAAATTTGCAGTGGGCTTTTTTAGACACTGGTTATTTTGGCCCTGCTCTCCTCTGTCCTACTCTCCCTGCATGTTTATCTTTAAGATAGAATGATTGTTCTCTGGCTCTGCAGAGGGGAGTCCTGCCCTGGAGACAGTTTTTGCCCTCAGGACATAAGCTGTGCTTGCAGGCACTTCTCAGAAACGCCACAGGAGACTCCGCGGAGATCATCGTGCCTCCTCCCCCTGCCAGGAACTGAGATCCTCTTTCACAAGAAGAGTACAAAATGTGTTCCCTTACTTGCTGGCCCAGAACACACCACAGAACCAAACAAGAGGTTATGCTGCAGACAAATTTTTAGAGGCACAGCCTTGTTTTTCTTCCTTTACCCTTTCAACTCTGCTCTTTTGGGATAGTTCTTAGTTGTGTTCTGGGACCTTTTTACCTTCTTGTATGACAGATGCATGAAATTGCATAGACTAATGTGATAGATTAATGTGACTGATTAACACTTTGGTTTTCCATGTCTGAAATGTTTGGTGCATGCAGTACAAGTCTGAACACTGTGAGAGAGAAAAGGGAGAGTTGTAAGTGGGAACACCATACTCCAGGAAAGAGAGTGAGCAAAAATAGAAATGGAAAGGAAAACATTGCCATTAGTATTTACCTGACATCAAGTGCTGAATTCTAGTTGATAGCTAGCATCTTTAATGACCATTGTTTTTAGCTGTCAAAGACAAACACGGTACTTTCATATTATCTCAAACAGTAAACGCGAAAGGACTGAGCTAAGAAACTTGTCAGTATCTTATTTAACCTACTTTTAGATCCTGTGCAATATTAGTAAAATCAAATGCATGAAACTTGTGACTGCAAGTAAGATTTTAGAAAACAAAGTGGGTTTGTAGGACTAAGAGGTCTGGGTTTTGTGCAACTGATAATAGCTGGCACACAGCTCCTCTGCCATTCACACTTGCTTGCCTTAAATCATTACCCTATGATGGCTACAAAAGTATAAGCAATACATGACTGAAAACAGTCCATTGGAAACTTCACACTGGGCCCTGACACAGCATACCCTGTTGTCAAGTACCTTCTATGCATCAAATGTACGTAAACTCTCAAATACAATTGCAATAGTTCTAAGTTATTCAAAGAACCTAAACATCAGAGCAGGTAATTTGAAATGTCATACCAAAACCTCACTTTTAGAAATCCAGAGCATGATGTGCAGAGCCACAGCTACATTAACGAATTTTATGAACATCTCAGTTGCACTCATGCTAGGTTCAACAGGAATTCATCTGTGTGTTAATGAGAATACTATTAGGACTTATCATATAAGTGGTGTTAAAGAATAAATTACTCCACAGTGTGCTGAGCAATTTTGCTAGAAGGGCAGTCAATCTGTAGAAAAGAATGCAGGTCTTTACTTACTCTAACCAAAGGGTGTTGTCTATAGCAGATAAATATGTACACGAGGTTTCCTGAGCAGGGAAATAAAAACTAACATTAAGACTTTCTAAATGAGGTGAAAGAGAAGACACATAGCTACTCAGCTTGAAAAAGAAAAGACAAGGAAGCAGTCAGATACTATCACAACACAAATGGTATCTCTCACACCAAGCAGAGAATGGTCTCTAGGCATAGGGGAGGGTTCCACCCTTGCCCTCCTTGCTTAGAATCCAACCTGACATGCACCATGGCCTTTTTGGGGTCACGAGTTTGTGAAGTGCTAAATTCCTGCTACTCTAACTTGGCTTTGACACTGCCAGGCTGTTGATATGCAATACCTCCCATGGTACACTAGCTAGTCAGCATGGCACCATCCTTATCATTGCTTGTTTACTATAACCCCAAGACAGTGTTTAGTGGTTGCAAACATTTGTTTCCATAAAACATGGTAAAGATATGTCTACCTTTCTGCATTTTTCCCTTTTTCAGTTCTTGGAAGTAAATTTTCCCTCCCTGGAAATTCAACTTATGCATGACTAAGATGTTTTCTGGCTTGATGTTTCAAATTTGACAGTTTTAATTTCTCATTTTTTGGACTTTGCTTATCATAATACTTAAATGTAGGTAATTGTTCAAAGTTTATCTCTGCATGAAAAGACTCCTGGAATATATAAACTGATCTGAATGAACTCACTCTTGGATGCACGGAGGGTAATCTCACTTCTGATAACACTATACAAAGGGATGCATGAAAATGTAGCAACATGACTTTAGGTTTAATTTTAGTCCCAAAGATGACTTTATTGCATTACTAATGCTCAGGTTTATATTGATGACAAAGTGTTATATCACACACAGTCACACAATTGACTAAGGAGATTGTAATTTATGAAATAATATTGGTACTGTAACTTTAAGGTTTCTTCAAGTCCTTTTTTTGCTGCCAGTACTCAAATACCCCTGAAATACCTCTGGTGGAATGATTTGCTATACGCTGCCAGAGGAGGAGAATAATTTTAAAAAGGCTTTTTGGCATAGATTCAAGTTTAAAGCATTTCTTTTATGCAGTATCGCAATTCCCTGAATGATTAACAAACCATATTTAGCATAGGCTTCTAATGCTTTGAATATCTTTCCAAAGATGTGGTCATAACATTAATTTTTATACTCTTAGGAAATGATAAAGGAATTAAATCTAGTGAGAACTGCTGTATTGGATTCCTTAGCTTACAGGAAGATCGAATGTGCTCCCTGGCAGTTTTGGATGCCTTGAAAAATATAATTTTGATAATATATCTGAGAATAAGGAGAGAAATTCTAAGGGGAATACTACAAATAGCATACAGTAAAACTTGCAGCTTTATTTTCATGCATATTATATATTGTAATAAAGGAAATCATACATAATATACCAAGATTTTTACTATAAAAAAATAGTGTGACTTCAGATCCAGCTAAGTATAAATTTAAAAGAGGAAAAATATTTTCAAACTCTGCATAAATGTAGATCCTGGAGCTGGGGTTTTTTTCCCCTGTAAGCTCCCCTTGGAAGGTACTAAATTGAATCAAGCATGTGCAGACTTTAAATTTAGCTCATCAGCTATCACAACAGCTGAACTGCTCCATAGAGGGGCAGGTGCCATTGATGGTATACACATTTCTGTGCTCAGAGCTATGCCCATGGAAAGTGTATACTGTACATTCCAACTCAGTGATGACACAGCTGTAGCCCAGGACAGGCATTTCTGCACTGCGGATGTCCCTCATGTGCCAGGACTGCTGATGTGGTCTGCCAGCCCTGCTCAGACCTGGCATTGTCACCAGCAGGAATGCAGGATGGGACACTACGTTCCTTTACAGGGGACTGGTGTTTCTAAGTGCACAGCCTCATCATTCCTGACAAACAGCTGGTCATAAAATCCATAAATGAGTGCACAAAGATGTCCAGAAATGTCCTTGATGATCCTGGCATGAATTACAACTTTTCACAGAGTCTCTACTGCTTAGACGTGGCTTGCCTGAAATGGGAGACAAGAACATAAGTCATTTTATATGGGAAGAAGTATAAGCAGGATAATTTCAGGGGGGACCCAGCATGAGGGCAAGAAGAAAAGGCACACTTGCCTAGAAGAGTAAAATTGTTGTCCCTCAGCCAGGCACCTCTGCAGGAACTGCAGTTCTGAACAGGCAGATGTCATCAGTTTATATTCACCATTGTGACTACTGTGCCACAGATTTCTGGAAAAAACAAGCCCTAGGTCTTCCAGCACCCCAAGAACTGAGTCATCTAGATTAAGGGTACACCCTCTCACAGTGAATATCTTACATACCCTTGCCTGGTCCTCAGCTTTTCAGTTTGTGTTTTGACATAGAGCAGAGCACTTGTCTCAGGGCAAGGTTAGTTTTGCCTCACCATACTTCAAAGGAACAGGATGCCATTGTGCAGGAATGTCCATCAGGAATTTCGATCATCATATTTCCACTGGTACTGGTTCTCCTGCCAGAGCACATGACTTGAGTCTGCCACCCTATGGAGATGGCTCTCAGTTCTTTACTACACTAGTCATTTCACCCTCCAGTCAATAGAGAGAAGGGAAAAATGCCTCTTTAAAATGTGTTGCATGACATCTACTGTAGAAATTTTACGTGGATGGCAGGGACAAGGAATTTTGCAGAACTGAGAAGTTCTAGAAACACGTGGCCTTATTATTACAAGGGTCGTGGG